>APFE031086142.1:0-10897 GCA_000404065.3 Pinus taeda | reverse complement strand
GTTGGAACAACAACAAAAGAAATCGAGCCCCAAGGTTTAGCTCAGTTGGTCAAAATCAATGCATCGCCATCGGGAAGTCACAGGGTCCAAACTCCCCGAAGCCCTTGGGGTTAGGTCTTGCTAGTGGGCTGCGGGGCTAGATTCCTTTTGGGGTCGATCAACCCAGATATTTCCGTGGATGTAGCACCACTTGTTGAGGGTGTCCGTGAACCACAGGCCAAAAAAAAACAACAACAACAACAAAAGAAATTGGGTTACAATTTTGACACGTTTTAGGAATGGAATTAAAGATAAAATATTAGGACTTTGAAAAACTGTAAAATTCCAACAATTCTTAGACATGATGTAAAAGATAAAATATCATGTCTCAAATCTTGCTAATTCCAACAACTTCCATCCATGTTAAAGATAACATATCTTGACTCTAAAAAACCCTCAAATTGTAATTGTTTTCAATAATAACATTAAAGATAAAATATCATAATTCAGAAAAACCTTAAGATTTTGACAAATTTTCAACTATGTAATTAAAAACCTTCAGTTTTTAACATATTTCAACCATGAAATTATGGACAAATTATATGGCTAAAACAATTTTTAAAAATGAACAAGTAAATGAAAGATTCATTATTCCAAGAGTAATTTTTATTTATAAGGCTTCAACTATATATCTTTTCAAACTTTAGCCTAAGACAACTTATCCTATTGCAACAAAAACCTGAAAAAATCAACCATCAAAACGAAGTGTCCCTTTTAATGAGGCATTAAAATTTCAGCAATTTTAAAACTATCTTATACCAAATGATAGCAATAAATAATATCATGGAAATATCATTGTATAATTTAAAAAATCAACATTAATTTATAATATTTATTTACTTTTAATCAAAATATCAACTTTCGTAGATTGAATACCACATACATTTTATTTTTGTAATTCATTATTGCATTCACCGGTGATTCACTAGATAGTATAGGTATCTATTTTTTCATTAACATTATTTATACCCATTGATATTTTTTCATTAACATTATTTATACCCCTTTATATTTTTTCATTAACTTTAAGCTCCATTTTTTTATATTTGCTAATATGAAAACCCTTTACCCCCTATATATCCCCCAATATATTATGTCATCATTTCTTCAATATATATCCCCCAATATGAACCCGTGTGGTATGATATTTATCCCCTAGTGAAGCCCTCCTGATTGCATTGTGGATATTCTAAAGAGATGAATTCTTCATAATTAAAGCATATAATCCAAAAAACATAGAAATGACTCATAACTTCATGTAAGATCATATGGAAGTCAAAATATTTATTTCAAGTTACCATGCAAACATTTCTAAAGACATGAATTCCTTTTAATTAAAACATTAAATCCAACAAACATAGAAATGACTCATAACTTCATGTAAGATCATGGAAGTCAAAATATTTGTTTCAAGTTACCATGCAAACATCTCTAAAGATATGTATTCTTCATAATTAAAACATATAATCCAACAAACATATAAATTTCCCATAACTTCATGTAAGATCATATGGAAGCCAAAATATTTATTTCATTTACCATGCAAACATCATTTACATAAAATGTCTTAGAAATTTATTCAAAATCATCCATAGGATCTGGCACACCATCAGAATCTACATCTTCAAATGAATGACTGAATGCAAATGAAGATGACCCATATTCTTCTCTTTCATCAACTAGATCCCCATCTGAGTCAATATGAATGCTCATCATTTCAGGTTTCAAAAGTCTTCTAGATCTATGACTAGGTTCAGCAGACTCCCATCTCAACAATGTTCCTTCTGGCAGCAACTTCTTCAAAATATTTATGGTTTTGAAGCGAAGAGTTCCTCCCTTTGTTAAATTGAAGTCATGGACAAGTAAGTCAACATCCTCCAGTTTTAAGAGGTCTGTGCGGTGATGATTTATATTTGTACCCTTTCTTTTTCTCTTTCTACAAATTTGTTTATCAACTACCATCTCTAGCTTGTACACACCATTGAATGGGTGGATATTTGTGGCATACCAATGTACCTCAACAGTTGTAATATCTTCATTTTCTTTAATTATTTTTATAACCTTCACAACCCAAAATGGATAGCCAAGTCGATCTCCATATTCTAATATTGCTATCATGCAACCCTCCTTAACATCCTGCACATAACCCCTGTAAAGGTCTTCCACGGCTTCACATTGTGCACGTGCTCTTCTAGAACCAATATATATTTATCTTTCCTCTTCCTATTGAGAATTAATAATTCCTTGAGATTATTGTTGTTCAACAATGTGTCTATCCTCCTGTTCATTTGGCATATTTTGAGGCCAAATAAATGGAGTCTTCAAAAGTGTATATTCATTTTGATATTGAAATGATATCACTTTGATCATTGAAAAAAGACTCCCACCAAACTAAATCAACAACATCAAAGTACTCATATGTATCTCTAATACATATTTTTATTTCTTTGAGGCATTCAGAATAATTTATGTCTCTCTTATGCCTTCGTGCATCATGGAGTTTAGAAACTGATTGTACTAATATTATATTTGATGAAAATATTGGATGATATGGAATGAACTTCAAAAATGCTAAACCTGATGACGACCCCCATTCTGCAACAATTGAATACTTCTTGCCCCATATAAGTGTTTTGCCATAAATTTTTTGATACGAAATTAATGCTGGAAGCTAATGTCATTAAGTTGTTCAATGCTTTTCTCCCCACCATGTGATCCCAGAATAAACCTTTGCATGTCAATAGTTTCTTCCAGCACATGAAAAACAGGCTTTGGAATGTATGATTTCTTAATACATTAAATTAATGATGGAAGGCTCCCAACATTCTTCCTCCTCAATGTTACTAAAAAATGACTAAACATTTGATCAATATGTTCATGAGTGTGCCCAATAAGAAGGAAACCAACCTTTAGCTTTTTAAAAATTCCCAATTGAACAAACATGTTTAGATATCCAAAAAGAATTTGATTTTTGTTTTCACAGCTTGTGTTTTCCAATTGTAGATACAAAACTTAAGGAATAATACCAGACCAATGAAAAATCACATCATGGATTATAGTTATGGTGAGATTTTCATCATTATGAATATTTGGAGTTATGAAGTAAATCCTTGGCAACATCTTCCCATTAAAATCCATACATCCAACCAAGTGAAATTGAATAAAATTTTCTTCCTGTAACTTTTTTGTGTGGAGACAAAATGTGGCAGAAGTGTTTTCCTTTGATCCATAACATCAATTACCAAACCTAAATATGTATTTGGATTATCATAATTTTTTTTCAATGCTTATACAATTTTTTTTTTTTCCTTTCCATTGTTCGCTGATTTGTGATGCTCTTGTGGTGCTTTGATAATAGAATCTGCACATAAAATAAAATAAATCTATTAATAAATATATTTTCATAGTAGATAACTATCCAATTTTTAAAAATAATGTTATGAATGCATACCTTTTTTTGCCTCTTGACATTTATCCCTTTTTTATTTAAGAGAAGCACATGTACTGCAAATCCCCATCCTTGTCTTCTTAGGAATACGAACATTGTTGAATTCATTCTTCCATATCCTTGTAAAATATGAATATGTAATAAAATTACCATCTCCTTCAACACCTTTTGCATATTCTATGTATAAGCTGTAGACTCCTTGTCTTGAGAAATTATCTGGAATATGTATTGCGTCTTTATTTGGCATACACTCTCCATGCTTTGAAAATAAGTCTTTCATCCATGACATTGCAGTAATTGTTGATGGTCCAACCTCTATTTTATAACGTACTTTTGAATAGTATGTAGGATATTTTTCTAGTCTTTCTTGGATTCTTAACAAACAAAAATTACCAATTGAATGCAACATTTTGAAATCCTTTCTACAGATCAATACATTCCTAATATGATAATCATAACCTGCTAGTGTAGATTGCATGCAACCACTAAAAAATATTTTTTCTTGCTTTTATTCATTGACAAATATTTCTTCCTTTGCTCCAAAGCAAAGTCGAAATCCATATGTTTCAAGCAGTCCTTTCAGAAACATTCACTTGAAATCAGATCACTGATAGAACTTCTACTTGTGATATATTATGTCCTAACCCTTGTATAACTGGAATATTTTGGATTGATATGAAAAGGTCTACTTATACTCCTAGATACAATATTTTCTTGCAACGTCTCCCTCATTTCATTATTTTTTGCAGAAGAATTTTCATCATCATTAGGAGGAATATTATACTGACTATGATAATACTAAACATAGTTATAAAATTCATCACCTTCATTGCTTGGAAAATATTAATTACCATCTTCACTTGAAAGAAATTCTTCACTACCAACATCTGCGCTTTTGAAATCCTAACTCAGATGAAATTCTTCACCATCTTTGTCCCTGTTTTTGAAAACCTCCCTTAGAGGATTCAATTTGTCATCACCATGACTACCTTTGAAACACTCACTTAGAGAAAATGCATTATTCACATATGTGCCTCTAAAATTATCATTTGCAAGAAACTCTTCATCCTCCCCTTCATCACTTGTGCTCACATAATCCTTAGGATTATGACTAAGTGGAAAATATGACTCTCTATTCATTGTCAAATAATCATTTGTAGGAAATTCTTCATCCTTCCCTTCATCAGTGGTGGTCTCATAAGCCTTGGGATTAGGAATAAGTGGAAACTTTGAATTTCTATTTAATGGAAATTCTTCATCTTCCCTTTCATCAGTGGTGCTCTCATAATCCATAGGATTAGGACTAAGTGGAAACTTTGAATCTCTTTACTAGAAATTGTTCATCTTGCCCTCCCCTTTCTCAGTATGCTCTCAAAATCCTTAGGATTAGGACTTATGTGGAATTTTATAATAATTTTTAAAAATTACATTTATTTAACTTATTTTTATATTTAAATAACCAATTATAGTGTTAATTTTTTTATAAGTAATATTATGGTTTTTTAATAACTAATTTACATTTGTATATCTTATAATTTATATATTATATATTTCAGGAGATGCTTCAAGAAGGTCTCTGTAATTATGTCTGGACAAGGATAACAATTCCATCATCTAAAGTTGCAGGTGGACACGCTATGAATCTTGCTGAATATATCTGAACTGAGAAACATCGTCAAAGTCAACCAATTGGCCCATCAAGTACACCAAAGTTTATTTCTGAATGGATGAATTCATGATAAATAAATAAAACAAATTTTACATGGCATGTTAAAGATGTTGAATATGATGATAATACACATCTCTATCTATATTGTGGTATGATTTACATAGGTGAACCGTATGAGGTGATAGGTAGAGTATGATACATATGTTTGGTGTCAAATTCAAACATTGTTTATGGTCTTGCAAAATTTCCCAAGTCATATGAAAAAGTTAGATATCATCTCTCAAAGGTCATGTATGACACAGCTGAAGAAAGAATCTACACCATTGTGTGAAGAAATCTCATCCAACATTTCAAATAACATTATAAGTATGTGTACTTATATTTATGTGTTATGTATTATTGTAAGGATCATTAATTTTTTTATAAATGGTTGATTATTGACATATTGTATTTTCTTTGATGGGATTTTGCTTAGAGTCTTTCAATCATGCTAGAGGGTATTTATTATGTAGAGCCAAATATTATGAATGTGATCGAAAATTTCCATACAAAGTCACTGGAACAAGAAAAGAGAATGAAGCAAAGATCAACAATCCATAACACTGCAATGGTACATATAGGGGATAAAAAAAGAATCCATATGGCGGGTCAATCTAACAAAGGTAAATATGTTTCTTTTGAAGATGTGGTAGTTGTAGTTGAAGCTGAAGCTCAAAAATATGTTACCATTAGTGAGGAGGAGGTCAAAACTGTTTTTGAAAAGGAGAAAAGAACTAAAACACTAAAAAGAAAAATTCTCATGGATGTCTCTCTTCCACTTAATGATGAGGAGATTGTTTATGTATAAGAAGATATGTTAACTAGGAAGAAGAATAAATAAAAAATTGGTGAATCCATTAAAATCATAAGCAACAGTGAAGAACAAAGTGAAAGTTCTAAAGGCAACAAAGAAATCATAACAACATGTGCTGATTTAGAGGATGACATTATGAAAACAAAACAAAATTTCATTCAAAATCACTTGAGGAAGAATAAATTAATTAATGGTGACAAAACATTTGAGCTTAATATCACCCAATTCTATAGGCCAAATGAAGGACAATCTCAATATCAAATTAGAAAATCACATCACCTACATGTCCATAATTTGAAAACATTGTTTAGGTAAAATCCATATGAACATGTGGTGGATTATGTGGTTCTTGTTGATCCAAATCAAGTTCCCAACAAGGATGCATTTGATAGGACACACTTTTTTGACTACAGATATTATGTAGTTGGAGGGAACAATTTAGAAGAGGCCAAAATAAAATTGATCGAGGAATATCCTAGAAACTATCTTTTTGAAATAGTGAAATGCATCATTTATGCTGGTTTAATAGAAACATAGGCAAAGTTATTGGCATGGGATCATAATGCAGATAATCAGTATAGAATGTCTATGACTTTCATCGAAAGGGTCAGATTTTTTCATAATGAGTTTGTAGAAAAATGCGGTGGGGATAAGACAAAATTCAGTTTAAGCTTTCGGAAGGAATGTTGTATGGAAAAGGTTATCAAGGATAAAATCAAATAAAAAGGTGGAAAAGTAAATTCATAAATATTCAGAGGCATGGATAACATTTTCCAGTTGGAATTTAGAACAGGGGAGTATTTGGAATTGATTGATGACATTTTCAACATGTGGGAGAATATTTCCATAAAAAATTAGAAGGTTAAAAAGTCTAAACCCATAATATGTACCACCAGTAAGATAGGTCCTGAAATGAAACAACTTCCAGATGATATTACTATCAAACCTTGGAAAACATTGCAAGGAGTGGAGGTTGACAAACTAGTCAAATCAATATTATGTAATGTGAAGTCAGGTGAATTGTCATTGGAGAAAATGTGCTCAGAATTTCAAAAGTAAGTTTGTTGAATT
The DNA here is from genome assembly GCA_000404065.3 of Pinus taeda. Taxonomy (NCBI): domain Eukaryota; kingdom Viridiplantae; phylum Streptophyta; class Pinopsida; order Pinales; family Pinaceae; genus Pinus; species Pinus taeda. Next base: position 3,817 of record APFE031086142.1, on the reverse strand, counting down.
ATTTTTACTTTTTCTTGGATCATAATTTTCTTTTAAATATAACATATTGTTGTTGGTATTATTTGTTATACATATCATTATATTAACAATTTTTACTTTATTTATTCAATCATAAGATTTATATGAAAATACAAGAACATATGGTTAGAATGTTGAATGAAGAGAGTTGGAATGATGTTGTACACAACTACCCATAATAAATTTCTACAACAACACTTAAATACTTTTATCTTGCATTCATAAAGGTATGTTTATTTTTACATTCATTTTATTCATATGTAATTTTCTTTTACTTATACTTATATTTGTTTATTTCATTAAAGATGTTGAAGAAGGATGCGAATGGAGTACCAAATAATTTCAAAAGTTTCATTGAAAAAACTAAGTTGGAAAGGTTGAGAAAGCAGCGTCTTACGAATGTTGAACTTGATCCTACTCTTACTCATTTCATTTGGAATGGGCTGGACACTATCCAATATCAAATAATACAAGGTGCGTGTGAAGACATTGCAAAACTCATACCTAAAAGGGAATATGCCCTGGTTATTGCAGACATTCCTCATGGTTTCAATTTCCCAGACATTGGATATGATAGTGAGCCTTACACTTATCAAGATTTTAATAAATTAGTTACGGGCTTTCAAGAAGTAACAACATCACCACTTTGGAGATTTGTGACATTTTATTTAGACACATGATTTCCAATGTTATTAACAAGCTTCAAGGGAAAATCAAACTCAAGGATGCAGCTTACATGGTAAGACATTGAAATTGTATGTTTGATTAATGTTAAAAAAAAATTATGTACAAGTTAATTGAACTTTTACTATGTCATATTATAGACAAAAGTAAAATCTTATTTCTTCTGGAGATCAGCCAATTACAAGTGATTGCGAGTTCATCCATGTTAAATGTTGGACAAAAGATTACAACTATAAGTCTATTCTTATGAACCAAGTAGATGGAAAGAGTCATAGCCAAGTATTGGTTCATGATGTTGTCGTAAAAAAGTTAACATATGAGGATAAAGATGCAAAAGGAGAGGTAGTTAACAATTATCAAAAACCACAAACATTGATTAACTATCTTATAGATTTATACTCAAATGAAGGAGACTGGGTTTTGGATTTATTTTTTAGGTTCAGGGAAGTTTTATTATATAAAATTGAATTTTAATATTTCATTTTTTCTTTTTATGTGTTTATACTAATTTACTTTCTTATTGTTTTTGTGCTTGATGATTAGGTACAACACTAGCATGTTGCCTACAAAAAGGAAGAAATTGCATTGCGATTGAAAGAGACCCACTACAATGCAATTTTATTCAACAAATAATTAATGCTCTTCAATTTCTTCCAGATGCAATGTAAGAAGTTGGTTTGAGGAAAGGATATTTTAATGAATCACATGCGGAAAAAAAGGCAAAGGAATCTCAACCATCATCATATGGAATGATTGGAAAAGGACACTTTGGGAGATTTGCAGACATAAAAGATCCATTAGAAGAGGAAAATGAGGAAACTCAAGTAGAAAATATTGTAGAAGAAGAAAAAAATGAAGCTGAAGAAGATGAACATGGATTATATGATATTGTTGATTACATTTAAGTTGTGATTGCAAATCAAGCTCAATTTTCAGAGACCTTCATTAGTTTTAGTTGTAATGTTTTGACTTTGAGATTTTATGAGAAGAATGGGCATTTGATTATTGTTGTTATATGTTCAATGTGTATTATCTGATTTTCACTTTAATTTTTATGTGAATCATTTTTTTTTTTTGTAAAAAATATGTGATTACTATTATTCTCTTAACATAAAATTTCATTAAAAAATTGCTATTTTTTTAAGTTTATTGTTAGGTTTTCCATAAAAAAACATTTATTTGACATGTCATTTTTGAGTCAAAAAGTTTGAAATGTGTATTTTCATATATTTATATTGAAAATGTGTTTTTTGTCAATGTTTAAAATTGCTGTATTTAGTGACAATTATTCTGATGGTACATTGAATATTAATTCACATTACATAAACATATAAGAAAATTACTAACTTTTAAAATATAGAGCCATATATATAATATTATTATATATGTTATAATATATATTATATTATATATTTTAATTATTATTTTTATTATTATTTTTTTAAACTACGCGAAAAATTAAGATTTCATAACATAAAAAATTGAAAAGAAAAATAAAAACACACAAATACATAAATACACTTAAAAAAAATCTTAGGGAAGAAGAAGACATAAGAAAATTTAAAGTGTCAAAATCAATCCTTTAGAAAAAAGGGTTGGCACTGTATCAATGCTTTTCAAAATCAGCATGAAAATCACTAACATCTAAAAAAAATTGTTCATACATGATACATAAGAAAATTTAAAGTGCTAAAAATACGCTAAAAAAAGGTATTTATGAATCAACACTTTTCAAAATCGGGTGATTTTTTGCTACCTCAAAAAAGTGACTACTAGGTAATTTTCTCGTTTGATTGGTAACTATGTTTCATGTATTTCAATACCATGTTGATCTATTGAATGAAGTGATTGGATTATGTTACATAGATGTTGTAGATCTTTGGCTTGTCTTGTTTGATTGTGTAGGTTTTAATTATAGCAATCGACGCTAGGATTGGATATCATTTTTGGGATTCAACTGCGTTAAGTAAGTCATTCAAACGTATGACCATTTCCATGAGAGGTAGTCGTAACTGACTAATTTCTCATGATTTTTGAATAGTTCACTTAGCACTCATTGCATCGGGTGATGCTCATAGGTGTGAAGAAGTGGGATTGAAACTAGTGAAATGTGGAGAACGAATCACATAGCATCAATCATCACTTCCGGGGCTTGCACCCGTAACCAGGACTTCCCAGGAGGTCACCCATCCCAGAACTCCTCTGGCTCAAGCGCGCTTAACTGTTGAGTTTTTCCCACAATCAAGCCCACTTAGCTTGCTACCCCATTTGCAAAACCTTAGCAAGTATTGTGCCTCATGAACCATTCAAGTAGAGATCCCTTGACTCTTTTTGAATTTAAGTATGGGGGATTACGCAGTGCATTTTATTAGATATCATTTTGGGATTCAACTGCGTTAAGTAAGTCATTCACGTATGACCATTTCCATGAGAGGTAGTCGTAACTGACTAATTTCTCATGATTTTTGAATAGTTCACTTAGCACTCATTGCATCGGGTGATGCTCACAGGGGTGAAGAAGTGGGATTGAAACTAGTGAAATGTGGAGAACGAATCACATAGCATCAATCATCACTTCCGGGGCTTGCACCCGGTAACCAGGACTTCCCAGGAGGTCACCCATCCCAGAACTCCTCTGGCTCAAGCGCGCTTAACTGTGGAGTTTTTCCCCACAATCAAGCCCACTTAGCTTGCTACCCCATTTGCAAAACCTTAGCAAGTATTGTGCCTCATGAACCATTCAAGTAGAGATCCCTTGACTCTTTTTGAATTTAAGTATGGGGGATTACGCAGTGCATTATATTAGATATCATTTTTGGGATTCAACTGCGTTAAGTAAGTCATTCAAACGTATGACCATTTCCATGAGAGGTAGTCGTAACTGACTAATTTCTCATGATTTTTGAATAGTTCACTTAGCACTCATTGCATCGGGTGATGCTCACAGGGGTGAAGAAGTGGGATTGAAAACTAGTGAAAAGTGGAGAACGAATCACATAGCATCAATCATCACTTCCGGGGCTTGCACCCGGTAACCAGGACTTCCCAGGAGGTCACCCATCCCAGAACTCCTCTGGCTCAAGCGCGCTCAACTGTGGAGTTTTTCCCCACAATC
>APFE031086141.1:0-22015 GCA_000404065.3 Pinus taeda | reverse complement strand
TGTCAAACTCCTTGGAAGTAAACTCACCACCATTGTTAGTTCTTAAACACTTTATTGTTCTACCAGTGCTGTTTTCTACCAATGCTCTAAACTGCTTGAAAACTAAAAACACATCAGACTTTCTTTTCAACATGTAGACCCAAACTTTCCTAGAAAAGTCATCAATGAATGATACAAAATAAGACGAACCACCATATGAAGCTGTAGGAGCTGGACCCCACACATCTGAATGGATATAATCAAGTATGCCTTTACTAGTATGTTTGCCTGTTTTGAACTTTTGTTTACTTTGTTTACCAAACAGACAATGTTTACAAAAATCCAATTTTCCAGATCTTAGATTAGGAAGTAACTTTCGGTCAGCCAAAATTTTCAATCCTCTTTCACTCATATGCCCCAATCTTTGATGCCATAAGTGAATGGAACTACTGTCATGTTCAGACACAGACACATGATCTGACCCAGTTCTACCTTCTAACTGAAATAGATTTCCTACTTTCTTAGCCTTCATCACTAGTAAGATACCTTTATAGATTTTCATAACTCCACCTTGAATTACAGTTTTATATCCATTTGAATCAAGTGCTCCTAATGAAATCAAATTTTTCCTTAAGTCTGGTACATGCCTTACATCAGTTAATATTCTTGTTGTCCCATCAAACATTTGTAGTTGTATGCTTCCAATCCCAACCATATTACATGTTACATCATTACCCATGTACACAACACCATCATCAATTGATCTATTGTTTTAAACCAATATTTATGTATACACATGTGGTTAGATGCCCCGGAATCTAACAACCAATGTTGATCATGTTTTGAAGCATTAACAAACAATACCTCATCACTCATACCTGAAACTGAACCTGTATCTGTGGTATTGGCTTCCTTCTTTTCTGTCGAAGAGCCCTCTTTATCAGCCTGCTTTCGCTTCCAACAATCCTTTTTCAGATGTCCAGCCTTGCCACAATGCCAGCACTTCGCCTTGGGCTTCTTTCCTTTGGACTTCGAACGAGAGTTGCTATGCTTTCCACCGGAGTGTCTCTCTCGTGAGCGACCTCTGGCCATCATTACCTCTGATGTAGATGTGTCTGTATTCGACCTCTTCCTCGTCTCCTCATCCAACAAGGCTTCAACAACATCGTCAAACTCAAGAATATCTGATGTACTAAAACTTATGGAAGTGACAAAATGATCCCAGGATTCAGGTAAAGAACATAATAAAGTTATCGCCTTATCCTCTGAATCAAATTTTACATCTAGACTGTTTAATTGCACCAACAAGGTATTAAAAAACATTCAGGTGATCAGCAATTGAGGTACCTTCTTTCATCCGCAAACTGTAAAGCTGTCGTTTTAGGAGAATTCGGTTTGTCAAAGATTTCGTCATGTAGAGCTTCTCAAGCTTCGACCACAGGCCTGCGGCGGTTTCTCTGACACAATGTTAAACAGAACATCGTCCGCCAGACATAACTGAATTCCGTCAGAGCTCTACATCCCTTCTATCCCATTCATCCTCCGTCATGGAAGCAGGTCTTTTGTTTTCCCCAACAGTGCTTTCGCACAGCTTGTTGAAACCAGCATATGGTTATCTTTCACTTCCCGATTCAAAATTATTCTGCCATTGAATTTCTCAATTTCAAACCGGGCACTTTGATTTTTGGCCATCTTGTATCAGCAAAAAACAATAATCTCCAATATCCAACCAGCAAAAAAAAAAAAATTGCCAATGCCTTTGTGTTTACTCAACAAAAAACTGCCTATGCTTTTAAAAAGAAATTGTCGTTTGCATTTCACACAAAAAATTTCTGCCTTTGTTTTGACACAAAAAATTTCTGCCTTATGCTTGGGTATGCTTTTGTTTTTACAAACAAATAAAAAACACTGACTTGTAGCTGTTCAAGATTGCAGTTCAAAATACCTCCGCGCCAGCATAATATAATATCTCAGTGCAGCAGATTAAACAACCTCAAATACACATCCACGCTGTTTATATCACTGCTGTTTTATATCACTGTTATTAATCTTTATACCCACGCAGTTTGCCAAAACACATATCCATGCGGTTTTCATATATATATATATATATATATTACAGCAGGTTATAACTATTCCTTTGCAATATCCAGCGCTGTTTTTCATTGGATATTCATGCTGTTTTTAAAAAACAACAAAAAAAAACATAACCACGCTGTTGCATATATATATATATCAACGCTTGTTTCAAAACATAGCCACACAGATTTTCAATGTACTACCATATCCACGCTGTTTATAAAATATGTCCACGCTGTTTTAAAAAACCACCATATCCACGCTGCTTGTCACCGTGATTTATATCACTGTGCTTGGAATATATATGTGCACGCTGGTTTTTTTTTGTTTAAACAAAAAACAACATACCCACGCGGTTTGGAAATGAATATACCCACGCAGGTCATATAAATCCATATATATTTCACGCCTTTTAAATCATAATGCACAGGGTTTATAAAGCCACACACCACAATAAGTTCATTCACCGTAATATAATTGTGAACTGCTGGCCCATACGCATGAACAATTTTAATTAAATGCACCAGCCATATGTAACAACACCAGCTCCACGCAATAAAAAAAAACAGCGCACCAGGCACAGCAGTTTAATAATACAGCGATTTAACAAAAAAACATTCAGGATCCATGCACCTTGAACGCACCAGCGTTGTATTGCTGTTCTCCACGCACCAACAGCTTCAAGCTCAGCCAACGATCCACGCATAGAACAATCCACGCCTCCAGCAACGACCAACGCTCAGGTCTTGGCCTCCAGCAATCAACAGCACCTCCAACATGCTCTGATATCATTTGTTGGAATTCAGGCACAACAAACAAACAATTAAACAGCAGAAGCACATAAACACAATATTTAATGTGGTTCACCCAACCAATCTGGGCTACGTCCACCAAACATAGGCATCAGGAATATATTAAATAAATTGGAGATTACATCAATGAAACTCTCACACTCTCTCCCAGCTATCCGTATGACAACCTATTTTATAGTAGAGAGAATCTAACTGATCTCACATCAAATTTAGGATGCATTAATTTGCTCCCAACAGCCTGGAGATAATCCAGCAACAGATTTTCTTTTGTTGTCACCTACAGAGATTTCTGCCTATTTCAGTTCAAATAGAAAATCTCAACAGTATATGAAGGGAAGAGCTCATTATGACATCAAGTGTATAGGAGGTCATTGACTATTACTCCATATATTTCATGATTTAGTTTGAGCTAGTGGCATTGGTTCTTGAAAGAACACTTTTAGTTTTGTTTTAGATTGGGATTAGAGTTGATATCCCAATTTTTTAGGAAACATATTAGAAATTATTCCATTGAATACAACAAAGACACTATATAGCAACAAGTTCAACTAGTTGCGAGGTAGTGTGGCTTCACAAGTTTGTGATATAGAATCACATGTTTCATCACTACTCCAAGCATATTGACATTGGATATATGTAACATATCCATCTTGAGCCCAAGCTATTTTTCAATTAATTGTAATTAAATTGTTAAATGCTTGTATAAACATGGATAAGTCACTATTATGATGAAATGAACTAGTTAAACTAGGAACATTGGGTAAATATTTTTCTATTAACTAAAATGTTTAGTAGTTGACTTGGAACATTATCACTGATATGGACTGCGATATCATGAGTGGTAAAACAATGAGGGGGTTGTAGGAACTATCTTATCAAATCCATGCCATGAATTTTGAAGTCAAATCTGAGCCTTTTCTGTCTTGCCCAAGAACTCATTGATTGTCAATGACCAAGTTGTTGGAACAACCACCCTCATAACCATGGAAGATGGGATGGTCGCTAAAATGTTGCTTCAAAATTTAATAGAATGAATGGGTTGAGTACATTCCTTGGAATTTGAAATTTGACACATAGATCTACTTGAAAGAACAAGGTAGACATGGGGGTTGTCCAGTGGCAGAATGTATTGAATGTGGAAGATCCTAGAAAGGAAAGAGACCCACAAATGACAAAGAGGTGAAATAATCATAGAAGGACACATAGAGAATCATAAAAACAAGAGAGTTGGGGGAACTAATATCCATGAGTAGAATGCTACCATTATTGAGTGGAATGTTGGATGAAGCATTATAGGCTATTAAACTATGTTTTGGGTGCCCAAAGACACCTAGAAGAGTATTGATATTGGATTGGGTCATTGTTGTTGTGCTTTGATTCCCCTAAAAATTATCACTAAATATTTATATGAGAGCTTTAGAACCTACTTTGGAAAAGAGAGGCATGATTTGATGTGTGTGGTTGAACACTAAAAGTAATTAGTTAGGAAATCATTGAGGGGTAGTATAGAAATTAATTAGTTAGGAAATCATTGAGGGGTAGTATAGAAACTAAAGGATTTTTGTATTGCCATGCTAGCTAGTTGAGAGGCATCTAGAGGTCATGGAGGCCCTAGGATTAATAGGTAAGAAATACCTCTATTTATTCTTGAGTGTGAAGGAGAGTTTCCTTCACTTAACCCCATTTACCTAATTATGGATAGTTTCCCCCTTGTGGTATCATAGCGTCGCTAGTGGGTAGCCAATTATAAAAAATTGAGTGCAATTGAACCTATGGTTGGGTAGAAAAGGCTCCTTACTAAATCAATTTCCAATAACAAAGTAATTTTTATTTAAGTGTCCTTGCGCCTCCATTTTCTATGCAACCAATGATTAGTGATTAGAAATAAATATCATGATTGTGTAGATTATTTTTCTTGCTACAATGTGAATTCAAATGTTTTTGTACATAGTTGAACACTTGAATATATAAATTCAATGTTTGGATTAAAAAAATTCCCTCCTTTTTCTCTTAATGACTAGAGTGGAGGATGTGAATCTATAATCTTGCTAGACTATTCCTTTGATCATATATTAATCCAAGTAAAAGGTTATAGTCTTACTGGATTTGAGATAAATTATTTCATGCTCCACATGGAAAATTAAAAACATAAGTATATTTTACAGTTATGGAACATGGTTGATAAATTATCTCCTTGCAATAATAAGGAAATCAAATATGCCTAAACTTGTGGGGAATCTTATATATTTTCCCCTAAACTAGGAGAAATCTTGTTCACCCTTCCTAAGTGTTTGAGAGGATGGTAATTATACCTTTTACATAAGAATATCTCATATGTCAACGTAAATTTTTCATATTTTACTTAAGTAATCATATATTTGGAAAATAATTTAGCTGAAATTTTTATGAGTATGATTAGAATGTACTTAGTTGGGGTTAAATTTAAGCATGGGTGAGAACTTTATAAGTCCCTATAATTGCGAAGAAAAATATAAATGCTAATGTGTGTGTGCATGTGTGTGTATTGTTATCTTCACTACTCAAGTTCTATATTTGACATGTTTAGCTCATAATGAGTATATTTTTGTAATGTCTTCCAACCTTATTGTCTAATGGCCCAATTTATGTCCCAATATTATGATATATTATATAATACTAATAATAATAGTAATAACTTTTAAATGGGCTACAGGACATAGAAAAGTGGATGAATGAGTGCACCATTAAGGCACTCTTTGAGTAATGGTCACCAATTCAAAACATGGTGGGTGTCCCACTTTCCCAGCTAGAAGTTATAGTGGTAGTTGTGTTGATTTGTCACAAAAATAAAAATAAAAAAATTAAATGATTGTGAGAGAAAGCATGTAGTGACACATGCCCTCCTTATGATGGTGTTTATATTGGTTGTGGTTTATATGACTTCACTTCATTTTTCAACCATGTTATGATGGAGAATCCATACCTTATATGTTTGATGCTTAAAGTAACCTTATTCTAGTTCAATACCAAACACAAAAAAATGGACTTTCAGTCTTGAGAAGGTGCTAGTATGGTTGTTGTAATGTCCCCAATTAAATTAATTTCGTTAAGATGAATTTGTATTTTAGCAATTTGGTGTTGGGAAATATTTTTGCATGTAAACTTAGGAAAAGTGCATGGAGGGAGTCCCCACTTAATTTTTGGAGAGATGGAGGCCACCAACATTAGAGAAAATGAAAGATTAAATTGATAGTGGAATATGGGGCCCACATAAAGTATGCACTTGGGGAAGAAAGACTTCGAATTCCTTGAGCCAAATTGAATTCGTGGAGGCACCCCAAGGAATGAATGACCAACAATTATAAAAGGAAGGAAAGAGGGAGCAATAAGGGTCTTTTGTCTGTTTGAAAATTGAATTTGCCTTAGCTGTTCAGTTGAGCCAATATTGTGTTGTTTAACACAAGAGCTTCCCAAGGAGATAAGCTCAACCTTTCTTCAGTGGACTTTGAGTGCCACCCTAGGAAGGCTTTCATTCATCACTACGACTGGAAAATGCATCAACTACAGGTCCCACACATTTTTGGAGTAGAGCACGCAATCTGGTAGCCACCACTACGCAGAGAGAGGATTCTCTGGTTGTTTGTGGCGCTAGGTTGTTGGGGAATTGACCGAAGAAGCTACAAGAGTGTTCTTTGATTATTTTCATGTGTGGAGAGAAGCTACAACCAAGAGGACCAGCCTACATGCAATTCTCACTTTATCTCATACACAAGACTACATCATCTCGTCCATGACTGCATGATCATTGGAGTGAGACTCTTTTGGCGCAGCATCATCTAGGGAAGTTTGGAGCTAGGGTGCTGGGAAATCATTGGGAGGGAAATTTGAGGAGGATTGCTAGCATTTGGAGAGAAGAGATTAACATGAGAAGCCACTATAACAAAATTCAAATTTGGTGGAGGGTCAAGCTGTGAAGGGTCAAACTTTGAAAGTTGGAACTAAGGGAAACTCTTTCTGGGTTTTTCTAGGTTTTGGGTAGGGAACACTCTCCTATTTTTATAGAATTTTTTGGGCACTCTAAAGTGGGAAAATCAGGGGGAAAATTCAAGCAGTAGTCTAGTTTTGGAGCAACAACACAGTTTTTTTAAGGAGCTTGCTATTATAGTTGTTGAGCTTTCTTGTATTCATCACCTAGTGCTTGTAGCTTTCCTTGTGCAAGCCTAGGTGCATTTTATCCAACTCATTTGTACCACAACACAATTATTAAAAAAATCTTACCCAATTTGTGGATTTGGAGATATTTCTAGTTTGTGTAAGCATTTTTGAAAATTTATGTGTTATTATCTTTGCATGACTTTGTTATCATTGTAAAATTTCCATTAGGAATATTACAGTTGCATTGGTTATATGGTTTCACCTAGCATTTTATTTTTACTAGTTTAGAGTAGGATATGAAGAATAAGATCAATATCATGAACAATGGACTAGAAATAATTATTTGTTTCCGTGTTTCCTTTGATATTTAGGCTTATGCTACATTTGTAAATCCAAATTTTGTAAGGTTGTATAATTTAAAGAGAACATTATGAGCTTCATAATGTGGGGTTTCGAGGTGAGAGCCTTAGCCTATTTTGCCACATTTTGCCTCTCTTTTTGTAACATTTTTTAGCAACTGCGTCATAGATATGAGCTACCAATACACTCCCATATAGACTGCATGTCCTCAAATGGAACTAGATCTTCCTAAATGTTTGGTAAATTAATTGTTCTTAATTTCCTTTATTAATTGTCAACCAGGATTCGTGTACTCGTGAAATATATATGCACTATATATGTTACGATTCTTCTTGTGAACTAATTGATTCTAGAAATGAAACTAGTTCTAAGTATGGACACAAATTGGAGAGTAGTTACGCACATGTTCTTTCATTCTAAAGTTATATTAAATCCTAATTAACTTAATTGAAAACCTCTTCTTTGCAAAAATTGAAAATCTATCTTAAATTGCAGAATTCAAAACTTTCTTCTATGAAGGCAAAATGCGGAAAAACCAAAGTTCATGAAAGAGACAATCTAATTTGATTTTGCAGAATTCAAAGAATTCTACACTATCTTGTAGAAGGAAATTTTTATGCTAGATTACAACAAATAAATTCTAGATTAATTGCATGAAGGAGAAATTGTCATAAAAAGTTCTACTTACAGGGATGAAATGAAAATTTGTACAGCTTGAGAATGACTACTTGTGTGCGTATTTATCCTCTAAAGAGTGTTTCATTAGCAATTAAGATGTCAATTTAAACTATGAAATGATAAAGTGCTGGAAAGGAGATGCATTCAATAACTGAAGTCTTTTTAATGCTTTATGTTTATGAGTACTCTCAAACCAAATGAAAACAATAAGAAATATAACTATAATGGAAAACAAATTCTTAAAAGCGCCGATAATGCGGAAAACAAAACAAAAGTTATGAATAAGACCTCACAACTCACAAGGGGCCCTCACAAAGTACAGGTTTGATCAGTGATCAAAGGTTCTTTACGCACACATTTGAAAACAACATTGATTTGTATTATAAAACAGCGTATCAGTCTCCTCCACAAAAGAACAATAAACTTAGTAATAATAACCTTATGTGTCTCCTCTCGCTTACAAAATTTATACAAATTATGAAACAACTTTGAAAGAGTTTTAAGACAATATGCTATGAATCATTTTGACACCTATGAGACCGATTTATGCACATTCTCCAAGGTTTTCGACTTATCTTTTAGGAGTTTGGAAACCCTTGCATGTGGATCTATCTTATATTTTTAATTGAGGTTATTTTTAATCTCAATGTATCACATGAGGATATCATTATGGGAATGTTTGTACTCACCTCAGAAGAACATGCATGGAATGGTTTCATGCTTGTGGTCCAAAAATGATAACTTATTTGCTCATATAATCACAACTTTTCAAGAATATTGGGATTCCAATTATGGAGAATAATGTGTTGTGGGTTGCATGATGTGCATTATGTTGGATGTGAAGAACAAAAATATGCAAGATCTTGCACCTCTTTTGGTCAAAAATGCCTTGAAAGAAATGCTTGTGAAAATAAATTGAAGGATTGAAAAGATTAACGCATTGAATGTATTGTTTGACTCTATGCAAAAGGAATATGACATATTTAAGAATTGAATTATGAATATGTTCACTATCTCTTACATGTCACGTGCATAACCTATCCTACCATTGTGTACACTTAGCAAAAAGCAATTCAAAATCAACCACCAAAATTCACTTGACATGTAAGATTTCGCTTGATCTTAGACTTTTGTGATCCATATTGATTATGATTCGGGTTAATCACATCATTAAGTTATGATCAACATATAAAGTTTCTAACCATCTAATGTGGTTCATCCTCAGGACAAAGGTGAAAAAATCAATCTATCCAAAAAAATTTATAGTAAAATTGAAATTAGCCATAAAAAATTAGCCGTTACAAATTAATTATTGAATTAACTATTTTTTATAATGTGATTCATCCAAAATACAATCTCATAATACAAGATTTTGTAAACATAAACAATAATACTACATCAATATGTTAAAATATAAAAAAACACATATTTTTTATTTATCACGAAAATTTTATTCATAAATCTAATTATAAAATAAATCTCTTCTCATATACTTTGCATTATTTCTTTAATTCTTAGTAATTCTGAAAGAAATTAGGTTTTAAAAATTCCCGTGGTCAACAACCCAAAGTATTTAGAACGGTTTGTATTATAATATCATGTTTAAAAAACATGAAACATACAAAGTACTCGGAAATATATATATATATATATATGAAAAAATAAAAAAACAATACAGGATTACAGAATAGGCAAATGCAAACACTTTCTCTCTGATGATGGTTAAACACATAGATGATCATACTGCAAATACACAATAATGAGAATAGAAAAAATATAATTTTTAAAATCCTTCATCACAGATGATAACCACGTGTATAAATATGGGATAGACAGAAATGGCTGGCTTCCCACGAACATAAAACACAACTTGGTTTGGTTTATAAATAATGCAAGGTAACCTGCCAGGCGGTTAATGTCCTCCACCTGTACCTTTTTTATTCAGATTGGACAAAAATAGCTAGTACTCTGAACTATAAATATAGTCTTAAACAAAATGGCATGCATCCGAGTCTCCGACCTGCAGCACTATGCTGAAGATCATTTCTCCTATCTATATCTTTCTAGATTTTGCAAGAGAGGAAAAGTCCGGCTGATTGGTTACAGACATCATCCAAGCCCATTTATGATCATTGACATCCACAAAGTTCTGAGCAGCAGCTATTCGATCCAATGGAATATAAGCATAGATCCCATTTATCCGCCCTGCAGCAAAACCAGTATAGCCTGCCATGGCTCCATGGATGGCAGAATTAGCAAGCAGAGTACAGTAGATATTATCAGCAGCATTAGCAGGTACAGCTCTGATCATATAAGTTGGGTCAATATATTTCAATGTAAGGGTCTCATTGGGGTGATGCTTCTTCCACCAACGCTTCAGCTCATCCCTGAGCCATGGCCCAACATCCAAAAATGCAGGATTTCCACATTCATCCCTCTTCTCCTTGTCCTCAGGCCTCCTGGGAATCAATTCTTGTCCAGCCCCCTCTGCAACAACAAGCACAAAGTGTCCATTCTCTTCCAGCCTATGATCTAGAAACTCAAATAACCCCCCTTCTCCCTCCAGATAAAATGGGTTCTCAGGTATAAGGCAGCAGTCCACATCCCTGCTACCCAAAGTTGAATGCAATGCAATATGGCCAGTATACCTACCCATCAACTTAACCAGCCCTACTCCATTAGGGGCACTCTCTGCCTCAACATGGGCAGCATTGATGGCACTCTGGGCTGTCTCCCCTGCTGTATGAAATCCAAAGGAAACATCAATAATACCCACATCATTATCCACAGAACTGGGGATCCCAGCAATTGAAACCTTAAGGCCCCTCCTCTTAACTTCTTCAAATACCTTCACTGCACCCTTCATGGTCCCATCCCCACCAATGATATAAACCTGGTTAAAACCATTGGCTTCAATGGCATCCACTATCTTCTGCAAATCAAAGCCCCCCCTTGAGGTCTCCAGCATTGTCCCCCCTGTCCTGTGCCAATTGTCAACTAATTTTGGATACAAAACCACAGGCTCTGATGAATAAAACCCACGATACCCCGACCTAATCCCTTTGATATCCCTTACTCCATACTGAAACCAGAGGCCAATTACAAGCTCTCTGGTGACAGTGTTAACACCAGGTGATAACCTCCCACATGTAACAATGGCAGCATGTACATCAGCAGGGCTAAAGCACACCTCAGACCTAGGCCCTGCTCTGTGATAAAGCACTTGTGTCTCCCTTGATATTGTCTGTATATCCACAGCAATGTCCTCCATAACCATATCATTCTCAGTCACAAAAAAACCTTCAATGGGAAGAAAATATTGGTTATGCATAAGAGGATTTCTAAAAGTGGGTACATCCTGTAAGTATTCTCTGAAGTGCGGAGTACCTTGTATCCTCTTCTGGCCATGATAATTGATGACAGAGCCTGCTGTTGATGACTGCCTTTCAAACTTCTGCATTGATGACTGCCTTTCAAGATTTGGCATTGCAGATATCAGGAAAGAATGGAACCAACACAGAAAAGAGAAGATTTATAGAAAGTTCGAAACAATGATAAAGCTGAAAACTATTGAATCAATCACAGACTGTAACAAATGAAACAACTATAGCATTCATACACGGTGATAACAATAACAATGTACCATATATAAATGAAAGGAAGATGGCATTCCCGGATTACGTCAAGCCTGCTGTTTGTTAATCTCGTTTTGGAAACCAGAATTTAGCTTTTTTATCAAGATCCTTTCTAGAAAACAGCTAGATTTAACCGTTGGCGAGTTTTGTGGCGAGGTCCCCTTTGACAACGAAACCAGAGTCGTCCTTGGATCTGACCTTTTCCTAGTTCCGTTAAGGGTCAACGAATAAATAGTGCACTTTTTAAACTAAATCTTCCCTTTTCTTTTTGCGCTTCAACGAATATAAAAATACAAGTTGGGTCAGGATCTTTCATATTGCTGCAAAACTCCGGGAGCACCCATTGGTATTTGGCTCAAAGTCCGTTACTGTGTGCCACACTTTCGCACCTGGAAAACTTGTGCAATAATCAGTGCATCGGTTACTTGGGAGGCGGAGCTACCGGATTCAAATTTCGTATTATTGTTCTTATTTATTTACAACAAAAGTTGGGACGGCAAGTTACTACTTTATATATATATTTCTAAGTTGGGCAGGATTAAATTATTTTATTTGATTAAATTATTTTATTTTAAATTTAGTATAATATTTTTTTAGGGGTGAAAATCTATTATAATTCAAGTTAGTGGTTAAATTGTTAATGAGGACAGTTATTTCTAGCTTCTATTTCTGAAGACAGGTTGACTCATCATCCTTATTCAAGGAAAATCATGCTTGACTCATCACTACTATTCAAGAAAAACCAAGCGCAACTCATCACCCTTATTCAAGGAAAACTATGCCCCAAAAATAATGTGTTGGTGATCCGTAAGGTGGCAGGTTTCACTCTTGTTTCCTTGTGAAGCCGAGCCCAAACAATGCTTATGTCCAAGGAAGACAATCTCTTACCCAAACATAAACAGTTTTAGAACAGGTTGACTCATCACCCTTATTCAAGGAAAATCATACTTGACTCATCACTACTATTCAAGAAAAACCACGCGCAACTCATCACCCTTATTCAAGGAAAACTACGCCCCAAAAATAATGTGTTGGTGGTCTGTAAGGGGGCAGGTTTCACTCTTGTTTCCTTGTGAAGCTGAGCCCAAACAATGCTTATTTCCAAGGAAGACAATCTCTTACCCAAACATAGACAGTTTTAGAACAGGTTGACTCATCACCCTTATTCAAGGAAAATCATGCTTGACTCATCACTACTATTCAAGAAAAACCACGTGCAACTCATCACCCTTATTCAAGGAAAAATATGCCCCAAAAATAATGTGCTGGTGGTCCATAAGGGGGTAGGTTTCACTCTTGTTTCCTTGTGAAGCCGAGCCCAAACAATGCTTATGTCCGAGGAAGACAATCTCTTACCCAACAATAAACAGTTTTAGGACATACTCGAGGCCCAAGCCCAAGAGTAATAATATTATATATTATACGATATATTGTAAATTATTATTAGTATTATTATTCTAATTTGAAATATGAGTTTCTAAATTAAATAGGAAAAAAATCATACTTTTATTTTTCAAAATTTTAATTTTAATTTCTGGTTACAAAATCTAAAACTATAATAGTAATTAAAATTAATTAAATTATAATAAATAATAAAATTATAATGATAAAAATCAGGATATTATTAATATTTACCAGTTTTTATTTTTTATTTTTAGAAATTGTTTTTGGAAAGAGAGTTTTTTATAATTATAATTTAATTATCAGTAGTTATTAAGTAGATGATAGAGATTTAACCTTTACATAATGTTTCAAAATATTTTTAGTAGTAGTTAAAAGATTGAGATTTATCTCAAAAGTAGTCAACGGATGAGATTTATCTCAAAAGTAGTTATGCACTTTCTACCATTTTATTAAATTTATTAATTAATACAAATGTTATATGAACATGTGCCATATGAAATAAGTTATGGTATTTTGGGCATGTCGTATTGATAACCTATGGTATTGGTCCATGGTATTATCGCAAAGCCTATTTACAATTTAAGAATTTAAATGGTTAAGTGGGGGGAATTACTCTTGTTACATGTTTTTTTAAACGTATATATGTTTAACTCATATACTATTTTTTTTTATAATTAATAATAATAATAATTTAAAACCAACCTAGATCCATCTTAACTCTAGATGAAGTTGCAGGGCTAATGGGTTGTATGACATACAAATTTGTGAGAAAATAGGTGTATGCCATATATATGGGATACCAAAATGAATTAGGATGGAGATGAATGTTCTAGTTAAAAAACATATTTTTTCTATATGGTTCACAAGCCCAAAGAAGTTGTAGGGCTAATGGGTTGTATCACATACAAATTTGTGAAAAAATAGGTGTATGCCATATATATGGGGTACCAAAATGAATTAGGATTTCTATATGGTTCACAAGCCCAAAGAAGTTGTACAACTAATGGGTTGTATGACATACAAATTTGTGAGAAAATATGTGTATGCCATATGTATGGGGTACCAAAATGAATTAGGATGGAGATGAATGGTCTAGTTAAAAAATATATTTTTTCTATATGGTTCACAAGCCCAAAGATTGGTGATTGCCCATGAAAATATTTGGGAATCATCTCTTGTCAATTCAACCACGAAGCCTAACCGTGAGAGTGTCAAGAGATTTGAACATGTGACCTCTCAATAACAAAGGTGCTTTAAGGACAAGGACTCGACAATTGGGTTAACCCTCAGGCCCCCTAGTGTGTGCTGTGATGATGGTGTGTTGTGTGTATATTATATATATATATATATATATATATATATTATTATATAATTATTATTTCAGTTAAAATTAGTCATATTCCACATGAATACATAGGGTTAATACTAATGAGGTCCATTTTATTTTTATTATTGTTTTATTTTTATAGGGTATTTTTTTTATATTTTATTTTGTTGTTTGACATTTACATTAACCTTTTTATTTTATTATTTATTTATTTTTATTTAATTTGACTTAGTCAAAATGTTAAACATTAATGTTACAACATCTCTACGATACTAAGCTAACACCTCTACACGCAATAAAATTATAATTTAGTTTTTGAAATTTTTTAATCTTGAGGTGTATCATGAAGTAAGTGTTTTGATGTTCATAATGGATTTATGCCTATTTAATTTATATAGTTACGTTAGTTCTATAAATAAAATATTTTGATATGTATTATAAGTAAAATATTTTTTATTAGTTTAAGGGGTGTATGTCTTTGGACATTAAAGTATATTATTAAGGCACTATTTATGATGTTGTGATTCAAACCTTGCCTAGACCTTTTGAAGTGCTTGGGGGTGTTGTGCACCTAAAACACCTCTCCTAGACTAGGTGTTGTCCTTGAGAGGTGTGTGGTGTACCTAAAAGCATTTAATATATGACATGGAATTAAAAGATTAGATTGTGTGATGTGCTTGGGGAGTATGCAATGCACCCAAAGCACCTTGTCTAGACTATGTGTTGTACTTACGGGTGTATGGTGATATGGTGTAAAAAAATTGATCTATCTATGTGGTTGATAAATAAATCTAATGCTAGTTATTTATTCAGTTATAAACTCAAACTCAAACACGTTACATGTGGGGATTGTTTTCCTAACCAGCAAAGCTTAGTGTTCTCTTTCCTTGTATATATATATATATATATATATATATATATATATATATATTATATAATATTATATATATATATAGATATAACATATTTTAAAGGTGTGCAACTTCTTTTGTATTAATTGAAACATGCTCTCTCTTTCTTTCTCTCTCTTTAATCAATGAAAAACCATTTTAATTCAAAATCTATCATGTGTTGAAGGGGACTTATCAAATCCTTTGAGGGTTTTGTTTTGTTTTTTTTAATTAAAAATACTTGAAAAAAAATTGCAACCACAAAAGATCTAATCCCTTTTAAAGCATTATATATACTTCTTCCATGAAATATCTAAATAAGGGACAACTCGATCATTAGTTGTGCAACCATTGGTTGATAACCTCAAGGGACTTGATTGGACTTACCCCTTTGACATACAGACTAACCTTAGTGCTAAAATTGTCACACACATATATATATATATATAAATAAATATATATATATATATATATATATTATTATATATTATATATATATATATATATATATTCATCTTTGCAAATAAGTCTAAGGGATGCTTCCCCACTTTCTTAAATAGTCTCCACATTAAACCCTTCCAAGGAAACCCAAGGGATGATTTCACATATTTGCATATGGCTTCCATAGTCGACATAGACCAGTGCACTTCTCCTGGGATGAATTGAACCAAACACTTGTTAGCATTAAATTAGTCAAATACTCAATAATATTAGCAATAACCAATTAGACAAACCCTTTTAGTTGTTTTCTCAAGAAAACTTAAGAAGAAAATCCAAAAGATACTCCCCCACATTTATATATGACATCCCTAATAAATTTATTGGTGTACATATACCTCATACCATGACTTTAAATATTGATGCATCCACATTAAACCCTTCCAAGGAAATCCAAGGGATGATTTCCCATATTTGCATATGGATTCCATAGTCGACATAGACCAGTGCACTTCTCCTAGGATGAATCGAACCAAACACTTATTAGCATTAAATTAGTCAAATACTCAATAATATTAGCAATAGCCAATTAGACAAACCATTTTAGTTGTTTTCTCAAGAAAACTTCAGAAGAAAATCCAAAAGATATTGCCCCACATTTATATATGACATCCCTAATAAATTTATTGGTGTACATATACCTCATACCATGACTTTAAATATTGATGCATTAACTCTCATCATAATTATATAAATTGTATGGCTTCTTAAACTAACATTTATACTATTTTATAGATTTTTTAAAATTTACATTTATAGTAGAAACTATTATGTTGCATTTTTTTTTTTCAAAATAATTTAATACAATACATAATTTAACAATAATAAAAATATATCTATTATATATATTTTTTTGTTTGGTAAAGTGAGCCTTGATATCGCTGACACACTTAACTTGTGCCTTGAGTAGCCACAATCCAAGGGCATCTAAGCCATCAAAATTACGTGGGGATCACACCCAACCTGAGCCATAACAACCCTTAGCATGACTGGATTTTTTCTTATAGAGTTTTGAACCGGTAACTTTTTTCACCACAGAGTATCTTACAAGAGCACCATTTCATCATTCCATGGAAAAAACACATTTATTACCTTATATGACAGTGTTCTCTTTTTTCTTTACAACAAAATCTCCCAAAAATTTATTTTACAACATTTCCAATTTAGAAACTCATTTAACTATTCTTTTTTAATAATCAAAAGAATATTTTTCTTTGAATTGAAAAGTTTTGAGTGTGAAAATAAGATTACATCATAGGTTCAGGAACAAGATTGAACTTACCCTAAACATCAAGGTTTTGATGCATTGTAACATCATACCACACAAAGCTTTTCATAAATAATGATATTAACTTGAATTAAAATATTAATAATTTGTTTTTAGATAATGGATTGTTATTTATTTTTATTTTACAATTACAAAGAATAATAACTTTGTTAATTAGGTTTAATTTGAGTGGTTAGAATAAATGATTGGTATATTCTTTATTTAATTTTTATAAGTGATATGTTTAGTTCTTAGTATATAAATTTAAGGCTAACTTGCCATATATATGGAATTTTTTTTAAAGAAAACAAATAGATGTTTCCCCACACTCATAGATAATATCCCTAGCAAACTAATTGATATAAACTAGTTCACTTTGTTATCACTCTAAAATTTCCCTAGAGTTGTTATGAAAGAAATAATAGAGGTAACCACAAACCTACTTTTGACATGACGATCTAGCCTTCCTAATGCTTAGAGAGGGCTTTCTCTTTATGATTTAACTTTGTTTAGTTAATTGATTTTAGGCTAGTTATTTAAGCTTTGGTTAGGTTTTGATTTTGAGTTGGTGGTGGAATCACTAACTCAAATGGATAGAGGGATGTCTTTTACCATTGGGCTATGGGGTCAAGTGTCAAGAAAACAGGATAGGATCAATTTCTAAAAATAATGTTTACAGGGCAAGGTAGTTGAGTAAATTTAGATCTTTTAGGTTGGATGGTGAAGTAGTTTTCAATCGGGGTCAAGGAGCAATTAAGGGTTTCTCAAACTGGATAATGAGGGAAATGCTAGGGGTCAATCGAAACTAGGGAGCGATGAAGGATTCCCTACTTTGGATATCAGAAGAAAACATTAAAATGATTAACTGTTCAAGGAAGAGTGTACTTAAACAAATTTTGGAATAAATTTTCAGTTATTTCATTCAATTTAGATAACAAGCAAGTTTGTGAAACACTTAAGAAAAATAACAATTTGACAAACAAAAAATACTTCACTAAAGTGGCCCAACACATGAATCCTGTAATGCAATGCCTTTATTACTCAATCTAGTCTGCTAACTTGAAAAATTGGTACAATGAACCCTCAGGTTTTATATCAATACAACTATAGTAATGTCAAGCAATCCACACCTCTATACTTCAAATTACAAAGTATTTATACAAAAAACTTATTACAAAATATCCCAAACTATTTTGGGAATTATTCTAGGAAAAAGAGATATCTTCTTGCAAGAAGATAAAGACAGATATGCAACTGCTGCAAGTTGTCCCTGTTATTTGGCTGTGGTGTCTTATGATTTGATATTTTGATGTTTTTTCTCCTTTTCTATTGGTCTTCCATGTTGACTGTTCTTTTTACTTTGCCTTTTATCTGATACTCTTTGACTAGGCTGACCTGTTGCTTTTCTTTTACTACTTTGTATTCACTTTTACCTTTCAATTTCATAGTAGATCATTTAATTTTTTCCAAGTCTCTGTATCTAGTAATTTGATATTTACCATCCTTCTGTAGACTTCATCTGCTTCTGTGTATTTGGCAAAGGTGGGCTTGTTCACAAAAAGGAGTTTTATCTCATGCTGGAGGTAAAATAGGTTCTCAAAAGTCTGGTACAAAACATTTCTTGTAGGCATCCTTTTCATAGATGAATTATTGGCTTGATCTCTTACCACTTCTCTGATTTTCATGTTATAGTCTTCATGTGGCATTAATATGTCATTTATTACCAAGGGATTTGGTAGACCTTTCTGCCTTAAAATATCAAACTTAACCATGAACATGTCTATAGCCAGCTCCATGGTTTGGCATTTGTCTTCAAGCTGCATCATTAAGTTCCTCTTGGTGAGCACTTTCTTTATCTCTTGTATAGTGCTAGTTCTATAAGCAATGTCCAACTCCTGCAATTCATATATATTTTTAGAGTTAAGGAATTGAATTATTCTCGTGGCTTCTTCTGGAATGTCTCCAAGTTCGGCCTTAACCCTTTGAATTGCTTTAGTAGCCTCTTTGACTAGATCATTTTGTTCAAAGGTGACTTGTATAGATGGCCAAATATCATTGACAGAGTCGATGATATTGGCCCATCACTGTTGTTTAGCTTGGGCAAGTGGCTCTTTTAGTGTATTTCTTTTTCCAAATTATTCAACCTCTCAGTCAACCTGTTTAATCCAGGTGGATGTTGGTGGCCACCCACCTATCCCACTTGGACCCCCACAACTATCTCTTTCAGTTTTTCAGTTTCCGTAATTGCAGCACAATTTACTATTTTTAGCAGTTTTTCGGGTCCTAAACTTCCGGAGTCGTTTTGAGGTTAGGGGAAACATGGGTACATGGACCAATGTTGCCCTTCCCATACTGGTAGTGCTCGGATAGATCTTTCTAATGAGCTATTGTAGGCGTCAAACAGAGATCATATCCCAAAGTTACGACCCCAGGAAATTGATGTACCAATTTACCCAAACGGGGTCCACAATTTGGTGTTTCATCTTCTAAGGGTTAGGTTTTGGAATGTTAAGGGTTTTCCATTGTTTCTCAACAATAAATAGGCCTTCAATCCTCATTTTAACACAGTGCAGAGGCATGTAGCCACCACATCTCTTCTCAGAGATAAGCTACCATCGCCCTAGCTAGTTTATTTCCATTATTGTTTGTAAGCATATTTAAGTATTTCCCATTAATGAAATGAAGCATTATTTATGTTGCATCTTTGTGTATATGGTTATCTCTATATTTTGTTGCATTCTTGTTTAAGTTCGGATCAGTGGTATCAGAGTGGTCTGCTTTTTCTCTGTTTTTCTTTGTATGTCCCCAATGAGGTTGGGATATAATGAGTTAGGGCTTGAACTGGTCGAACCTTTGCAAGACTAGCCTCGCAAATCTCGACGACCTCCCATGGCATATGAGAAGAAAGACAAGGGGGCTGAAGATCCTATCAAAATCTTGCTCGAAGAAGCCCTCGAGCAACAACAGAACGCGATAATGGACAACTTTGCGCGGATCCTTCAGCAGCTACCCAAAAGCGACACATCGGCTTCTAGCAACTACTCTGGAAACACTACACCCTTTAAGGTACAAGTTAATTTTGAAATCCTCATATTCGAGGGTCAAATAGACGCAAATGCCGTAGATAAATGGTTAAATCTACTAGAGGGTTATTTTTCTGTTCATGAATTTTGGAGTTGGGAAAAGATTGTTTTCGCTCTTCTCAAAGCAGCCCCCCACGTCAAGGATTGGTGGGAAACCTACTGCGAGCAGAAGGATGAAAGTACAGGCTCACTATTTTCAGCCACACCCACTTGGAATGACTTCCGGGATGCCATCAAGGAGCAGTAATACCCTGTCAAAAGCTATGAAGACAAATACAACAAATGGACCACACTAAGACAAGGACGAGACCAAGATGTGTCAGAGTTCACAAACATTTTTCATACCCTTTGCACACAGTTGGGTATCAAATATTCTGAGCTGCATTTGGTATTCAAATACCATTGCTGCCTACACAAATACATCCAGGAAGAGATGGAGTTCTTAAACATCTCCTCACTCGGCACAACATACTGATACGCTATCAAAATCGAGCAAAAGTTCAAACAGAAGAAGTGAGACTTTGGATTTGCAAATCTGAAGCCCAAAGGACAAAGCCAAGGCGGGGTGACCCAAGACAACCCATCGAAGCCGCAAGAAAAGAACAACACCACGAAGCTGAAGAAGGACACAAGAAAGTGGTGTGAGTTCCATAAGAGTCCCACTCATAACAAAAGTGAGTGTCGGACCAAGTAGTCGCTGGTGGCTGAGTTGAAGGCTTCCGAATCAGATGCATGTTCCGACCCTAAGCCAGAACCCAACAAGGGGAATGGAAAAGGGAAGTAGATCACTGATGCAGAGTCTAGTGCTGATGTTGCCACCACCAAGATCCAGAAGAATGAGCCTAAAGACCCAGAGGAGGGGGAGCATCTTTTCCACTCATAAATGTGGGTGAAGGGTTCACCGCTGCAATTCATTGTTGACAGTGGGAGCCAGAAGAACTTCGTTTCAGTAGAGGTAGTGAAGCGGTTGGGCCTATCGACTACCCCACACCCACAGTCGTACAGTATCGGGTGGCTTCATGAAAGACTAGATCTCAAAGTCCTCCAACAGTGTCGCCTTCCCTATAGCATCAAGCCCTTCACAGACAAGGTATTGTGTGATGTTACACCTATGGATGTTTGTGATGTACTATTAGGCCAACCATACTTGTGGAGGCGACATGCTGTGTATGAGTCAAGGCCTCACGTTATTATTATTTCTTTGGATGATTCATTATATAAGATACTAGAGGTAACCCCACATACCACTACCTCTTTGATCACTGCTAAGAAAGGCAACAAGCTCATCTCCCAGATGTTGTGTGTGGAGCATGATTGTTCAGAGGTCTTTGTTTCAGCCAGATGTATACCTCAGGAATTTTGTACACCCCTCCACGTGAGGGGGTAAGGGGGGCCAATCCCCCTCGGCTGCGGGGTCCAGGGGCCAGCAGTCCCCTGGTGGGGGCTCAGGGGCAGCACCCCCGAAGCTAAAAACAGATGTAAAATTGCCTTGTAAAAGTATAGTAATTTCTAGTCAATCTGGGTTGTTCATTAGGCGGATGATCTAATGGTAGAACTTATGTTTAGTTTAGGGTTTTTTTCCCTAGAAGGCAACCCCTCTCTTTGTATGAGGGCATTGTATTTAAGGTTGTGTAATAGATGTGTATTCTCTGAGCGAGAAGCAGAGATGTGAGACTTTGAGAGAAAACAGAGGATATTACAACGGATCTGGTGTAGGTTGTGTCTCTTCATTTTGCTGGATAATATTAAGGAAGGACTGGTTGTTCGGGATGGACGTAGCCCAAACTGGGTGAACCACGTATATCTGTGTCTCTCTTGTTTTATGCGTTTTCTATGTTTATATTTCTACAATATTTTATGTGTTCCATT
>APFE031086137.1:0-15307 GCA_000404065.3 Pinus taeda | reverse complement strand
GATTGTCAAATTAATTGTCACATTACAACAAAGTTTGTGACAATGTGACATCAAAAAAATTTATAAAAATATTGAACCCTAATTTATTAATGTTGCAATATTAAACACTAATGTTATAAAACTCAATGTGACATTGGATATATTTCTAAATATATTAAACCCTAATTTTAAAACATTATAAAGACAAGGGATTGATAAACCAAATGGTTATCTATATTATTAACTCAAGGGATTATAAACCTAATGGAATAATATTGGAGCTTAGGATTCACATTATAAATCTATAGAATTATAAATCCTACGATAACTATTATAAACCCAACAAATTATAAATGCTATGACTAATATTCTAAACACTATTATTATAAGACTTAAGATTATAATTGATAATATTAAAATTATAAACCCAATGGATTAATAAATCCAATAAATTATTAATATTATAAACATTGCAACAATGAATATCCTTTTGATTAATAATATAAACCCTACATTTATGAACCCTACTATTAATATTATAAACCATAAGATTAATATTATACACCCTAAGTTTTTAAAATATAAGTTTAATATATTAAACCCTCATTCTTTAATGTCGTAATGTGATGTTGAATCAATTTCATTGTAATGTAACATGGTGAAAATGGTTTTCAAATTTATTGTCACATTGCTACAATGTCTGTCAAAATACAAAGGTCGATAGATTTGTAAGTATATTAAACACTAATTATGTAATTTCAAAATATTAAACCCTAATATGAAACTATAAAATTATAAAAAGCAATATAATAAATCTTAATATTAATATTACACACACTAAGATTATAAACCTTAACTTTAATATAGTAATCCCTAAGAATATAATACCTAAGATTAATATTATAAACCTTACGATTAATATTATACCCTAGGATTAATATATTAATATTATAAACCCTAGAATTAATACTAAATGCTAGGATTAATATATTAAATATTGATTTTGTCATGCTGCAACGTGACATTGAATAAATTGCATTGCAATGTAACATTGTGACAATGATTGTCAAATTAATTGTCACAATATGGAAAAGTTTGTCACAATGTGACATCAGACAACTATCAAATAATAGTAAACCCTAATTTTGTAATATTTCAATATTAATCCTTATTATAAAACCCTAACATTATAAAACCCATTGCGACGTTCGATATATTTCAAAATATAGTAAACCCTAATTTTGTAACATTATAAACTTAATGGATTGATAAAACAAAGGGTTATTGATATTATAAACCCAAGAGAATAATATTAAAGCTTAGGATTAACATTATAGACCCAAGGGAATAATATTAAAGCTTCAGATTAACATTATAAACCCTAGGATATATATTATAAACCCAACATAGTAAAACCTTAGGATTAATATTATAAAATCTACGATTATAAAACTTGGGATTATAAACCACAATATTAATATTATAAACCTAACAGATTAATAAATCCAAGCGATTATTAATATTATAAACATTGCAACAATGATTATCACATTGGTTAATACTTTAAGACCTAGAATAATGCCCCCTAGAATTCATATTATAAACCATAAGATTAATATTATGAACCCTAAATTTTTACAATCCAAGTTTAATATATTAAACATTAGTTATTTCATGTCACAATGAGATGTTAACTCAATTCCATTGTAATGTAACATTGCGAAAATAGTTCTCAAATTGATTGTCACATTCCTATAATGTTTGTAAAAACACAAAGTTGGATAGTTTCTAAGTATATTAATACCACTAATTATCAAATTTCACAATATTAAGCCCTAGTATAACCCTAAACATTTAAAAAACAAATATAATAAAACTAAAGATTTAATATTTCACACATTAAGATTGTAAACCCTAAGTCTATATAGGTAAATATAGGGCATATTAACCCTCGGATTTGTATTATAAACTATTATATTATATATTTAAATCTCGATGAAATGTCACCAATGTGACATCGAATAAATTGAATTGTAATGTAACATTATGACAATGATTATCAAATTAATTATCACAATACGACAAAGTTTGTCACAATGTGGCACTGGACACATTTCTAAAAACATTAAACCTTAATTTTATAATGTTTTAATAATAAACCGTAGTATTATAAAACTATATGCGATGTTGGATATGTTACATTGTAATGTAACATTGTGACAATGATTGTCAAGTTAATTGTCACATTGTAATAATGCTAGTCAAAATACGACCTTGGATATATTTCTAAGTATATTAAACCCTAATATTAAATACTAATTATGTAATTTTTCAAATAATAAATCTTAATACAAAACCCTAACATTATAAACCAATATCATAAATTCTAAAAGATATATTACACGACTAAGATTTGTAAACCTTAAGGTTTAGTATACTTTAATCCTATGAATTTAAAGAATAAGATTAATATTAATAAGCCATAGGATTAATAATAGTTATATCATGGTATTAATATCTTAAACTCTATTTTTTTAATGTCACAATGCGACATTGAATAAATTGCATTGTAGTGTAACATTGTGACAATAATTACGTCACATTCGAACAATTTTTTTTACAATCTAAAATTATTCAAGTAAACTTTGTAGAATTAATATGTGAGTCAAAATAATATTGACTTGAGAAATTTGCAAACCAAAATTTTTTTATCCCTTTTCAAAGTTACTAGGTCTCTCGTTAAAATAAATCTATATTTATATTAGTTTGAATTATCATAGAATATTATTACAACTCATTTGATTAATATGATTAAATTTATTATTTATTTTAATATTCATAATATTAAATTATTGATATTTTTTTTTTTATAATTATTATATATAATTTATTTATTTATATATTATTTATATATATATATATATATTATTATTATATATAAATTATATATTATATATATATACCTAATTTCGTAATGTTTAATATTGAGCCTTAATATAAACCCGTTAACTTTAAACCTAATGCAACATTGGATATTTTCAAATATTTAAACTTTAATTATGTAAATTATTAACGCAGGGATCGATAAACGGAAGGAGTTATTGATATTATTAAACTCAATGGATTATAAACCTAGAGAATAATAATTAAGCTTAGGTTTTAAACTTATAAACCCAAGGGAATATTTAAAGCTTATGATTAACAGTATAAACTTTGGGATAAATATTAAAAACCCAACAAATTAAAACTCTAGGATTAATATTATAAATTCTATGAATATAAAACTTAGGATTATAAACCATGATATTAATATTATAAACCCAATGGATTAATAAATCCAAGGGATTATTAATATTATAAACATTGCAGCAATGATTATCACATGGGTTAATATTACAAACCCTAGAATAATTGGCCCTACAATTACTATTATAAATCATAAGCTTAATATTGTGAACCCTAAGTTTTTACAATCTAAGTTTAGTATATTAAAGCCCTGATTATTTAATGTCTCAATGTGACGTTGAATCAATTCCATTGTAATGTAACATTACTGAAATAGTTGTCAAATTGATTGTCACATTGCTACAATGTATGTCAAAATATGAAGTTGGATAGATTTCTAATATTAAACCTTAATTATGCAATTTCACAATATTAAACCCTAGTATAAAACCCTAACATTATAAAAAAAATAATAATAAACCCTAATATTAATATTACACACATTAATATTGTAAACCTAAGTTTAATATAGTAAACCATTGGAATATAAACCGTAAGATTAATATATAAACCCTAGGATTAATATTAAACCCTAGGATTTATATTATAAACTTTGTGATTAATATATTAAATCTCGATTTTGTAATGTCGCAACATGACATCGAATAAATTGAATTGTAATGTAACATTACGACAATGATTATCAAATTAGTTGTCACAATGTGACGTTGGATAGATTTCTAAAAGCTTAAACCTTAATTTATAATGTTTTGATATTAAACCCTAATATTATAAAACTCAATGCAATGTCAGATATGTTCCATTACAATGTAACATTGTGACAATGATCGTCAAATAGATTGCCACATTGTAACAATGCTTGTCAAAATACAACGTTGGATATATTTCTAAGTATATTAAACCCTAATATTAAACACTAATTATGTAATTTTCAAAATAATAAACCCTAATATAAACCCTAACATTATAAAACGTAATATCATAAATGCTAAGATTAATATTACATACACTATGATTGTAAACTATAAATTTAGTATACTATATCCTAGGAATATAAACCATAAGAGTAATATTATAAACCATAGGATTAATATTATAAAATATGGTATTAATATTTTA
Source organism: Pinus taeda (assembly GCA_000404065.3). NCBI lineage: Eukaryota > Viridiplantae > Streptophyta > Pinopsida > Pinales > Pinaceae > Pinus > Pinus taeda. The sequence continues at coordinate 10,963 of APFE031086137.1, read as the reverse complement.
AACTCTAATTTTTTAATGTCACAATACGGCATTGAACAAATTACATTGTAGTGTCACATTACGACAATAATTGTCAAATTATTTATCGCATTCGAACATAATTTGTTCCAATATAAAATTATCAAAGTAAACTTTGTAGAATTAATATGTGAGTTTAAATAATATTGACTTGAAAAATTTGCGAATCGAAAAAATTAATCCCTCTTTAAACTCACTAATTCTCTTCTTAAAATAAATCTATTTATTATGAATGTCATTATCATAGAATATTATTAGAACTCATTTGATTATATTAATCATTTATTATTTTATATTAATTATCATAATATTTAAATCATTAATAATATTTTTCTATTGTTTTTATATATATTATATAATAATTATATAATATATATATATATATAATTTTACTATTTATGTTATGTTTTATATTTAATTTATAAATAATTCTCTTACTCATAATAATTCTATCAACGAAATGTACATAAAGCAATGAATGGTTATTTGATAATATATTTTTTAGAAAACCATTTGAATAAACAAATTAATTTTGTACATAAATATCTTATGTGAACGGTATGTGTTTTAGCATTTTATGTGAGAAGATATTGACCATCAATATAATACCACACATTTTGCATCGTCATGTAGAGAAGCTAGAGCATATACATAATTATTACATCTGGGGCACATGGCTATTTGAACCACCGAAGATTCTAAGAATCTATGAAAGTTTGCATAGAAATTCTTTTATCATTATTTCCTATGTATATTTCGGTCATTAATGCGGGACATTCTAATCAGCGGCAAATTCTTTCTTCTTATCCATCATTTTTATGTATTTCTCTCAAATTATTTTTTAAACGCTAGTAAAGGGGTTTTTATAATAACTCTAAATTCATCAATATTTTTCTATTTCCATTGAATTTCATCTACCACCCTTCATATGTGTATTCTAATAAATCCATCATAAATGACATTCATTGGCATTCTTTGCTAAAGGTATGGTATGTTGTTTTCTATATTTAACAACGGTTTCAATAATTATCATCTTTTGTATTTAATATTATGTTATCTTTTCATTTTAAAACAAATTAATTTTTCACTATAATATCTTATTTGTTGACTAATCTAGCTTTAAGAAAGTAAATTTCCATAACCTAATTTTTATATTTATTTAAAACACTTTCTATAAAATTTTAACTTATCGAGTAATTAATAGGATTCCTTTAATATTGAAGAATATAAAGCAAACCTTAAAAACCAAGTTTGAGATCTAATATTTCACGATTCCAGTATAACAATAAACTAAGAAATGAAAATATCATAAACTTCTAATTTATTTTATAATTAATGTATAATTTTTTTAATTTCAAATTTATAAAATTAATAGACATAAAAAAGGAAAATTATTTTAAAATTTTAAATTATAAAAAAATTATAAATTATATAATTTATAACATGTTATTTTATTTGCCCACGGGCTTTGGATTGACGGTTGAATTGGGTGGTTTTGTTAAGGCCTCCTTGCATAGGTACCGGTTCCAAAAAAATCCCCCCCCCCCCGTTTGGTACTTAGATTAGTCTTAACTTTAAAAAAAAAAAAAAAAAAAACATGTTAATTTATTAATATACAAACAACCAAATATGAATGTTGTAAAAAAATTAAATTAAATTAAAATTTATATTAATTTTCTATTACTTTTCAGAATATCTCCAATGTCTTAGGAAACTAATAAATCTAAAAAATGTGCCGATAAATTTGAAAGACATTTTTAAAAAAGCATCATGTGTCCAACATATCTATTGAATTAAATTAAGAAAACAATTGAGTAATAAAGATCTTGTCATGGATTAATAGTATCATTGGCATTAATAGCAATGCTCAGTGGTAATGGTTGTAGATTCCAAGGCTATAATGTTTTCTTTATGTTTCACAAAAATTTTATAGATGTTAGCATCACTCCCACATAAAACATTACATAACTTTAAAATAATTAAAATTATAAAACTTATATTTATTGTTATTTATTTATTCTAGAATGATATTGTTTTTCAAATTTGGGAGTTTTTTTAGGTCTAGTTGGTTGAGAGACTATCTCCAACTAGTTAGGCTCCTAGATTAGTGTGCGGTTGAGATATTTACTCAACCAAAGGGATTGTGTGTTCAACATAGATACACTATCTTGAAACATACTCTTGATGTATTTATATATTGTATGATTATCATTATTTTGTAAGACACAATACATTAAGGCTTGGGAAGCCTTTTCCACCATGCCTATATCTCATACTTTTATTTTTTATTAGATTTTATCTCCATTAATAGAAGCCCTATGGATCTATTTATTCATAGAGAACATCGAATTGTTGTCATTAACGCTATTTGGCAACAAATGCCTTGTCTAAGTTACAAGATCCAACATAATACAATTTTTAAAATGTATTTTTGAATACAAATGAATATAAATACTTTCTTTAACAAATATTTTTTCATTTTCATTAAATCCTTTTTAAAAATATACTAGAATTTTACATCTTACTTATATTTTTCCATGTTTTACCCTAAGAATACATTTTTATCACATCACAAAAAAATGAAACCCTATGGATTCATTTATTCATAGGGAACATTGAATTATGGTCATTAATGGATGTTGAAAAAAAATGTCTTGTCTAAGTTAAAAGATCCAACCAATGCAATTTCAAAATTTATTTTTTAATATTAAAAATATTTTTTCTTAATTACATTCCTTTTTAAAATATACTAGAAATTTACATCTTATTTTATATCTTATTGATATTTTTTTATGTTTTAGCATAAAAATACGTTTTTTATCTCATCACAAACAAAATGAAAAACGTAGTAAAATAAAAAGAAAACAACGTTTTAAACTAAAACATTTAACCTACAAATTCATATTTACGCTCCTAGGTGATAATTTCCCTTACACCTTTTAACATGTTTGCAAAAGGTATATTTGTAGAATATCAAAACAAAATATAAGGAGGATTTAGTATATATTCTAAAGTTTCATCCAACTTGAAAAAATCATGATCAACTCAACTTTGCTACTTCGAGTGAAATGTTGTTATGGAAATTTTGTCTGAAATTTTATATTTGTGTTTGTCATGATAGATATGGTTTATTGTTATTACACTAAGGGCACTTTTAAGGCATTTTTTTAAGACAAAAGAAATCTTTTGTCTTAAAAAATCTCTTTTTATTGTAGTTATTTTACATTAAAATTTAATGTCAATTGAATTGTTTTAAATATAAACTTTAAGCCAAAAAGAGTTTGAGAAAAAATATTTTAAGACAAAATTTTATATTTTAGACAAAAACAGTATAACAAAAAAATATTTTAAGACGAAAGCAGTTTGAGACAAAAATATTTTAAGACAAAACTTTATAGTTAAGACAAAAATAATTTAAGACAAAAGTATTTTGAAACAAAACTTTATATTCAAGACAAAAGTAGTTTGAGACAAACATTTAAAGACAAAGCTCTATATTTAAGACAAAAACAATTTAAGGCAAAATTATTTTAAGACAAAACTTTATATTTAAGACAAAAACAATTTGAGACAAAAATATTTTAAGAAAAAACTTTATATTTAAGGCAATGGCCACTTTAGATGAAACCTATTTAATACAATTAACAATTGAGACAAAAACATATCAATTTAAGACAATATTATCTAACAACTGCGAAATTGACTTTGACACTGCACCCTAAGTTCGTTGGCTTGCAGGCAACTATTGTATTACGCCTATACTGAGGTTGTTATTGTACTTACCATTGACATTATCTTATATAAAGACAACGAATTGTTGGGCTCTTTCCTTTGTGGGGGTAGTCGACTAAGAAGAATGGGACAACTTTTACTGACAATATTTCTTGGACATCAATTCCTCTTTTGTCCCTGTCATATGTGCTGATACGATTAGAGACAACTTTTCTATTGTTGTTTCTATCACTGAGAAATCTTCTCTAGAAGTTATCAAAATAACGAATAATCCAAGGTAACCACAAACCTAATATTTTAGACTCAGGTTCTAGCCAACCTAAATCTAGAGAGGACTCTCTCTTTATAATTTAAATTTGTTTTGGGTGGGACTTTGGGCTAGTTCTTAGTGTTCATAAGGTTTTGAATTTGGTTGGGTGGTGGAATTCTAGGAACAAATGGATGGAGTAAGGCCTTCAAGCCATTGGGCTATGGAGTCAATCAAAGGATGGCTTAATTGCACTAGATCACTAAAGGGAGTATTCATAGGGTAGGCTAACAAAGAAAAAAACAAATCTCAATTTCAATGGATGAGGTAGTCCTAACCAGGGTGAAAGGGCAATGAAGAATCTAGATTGATGGGAAGCATATCTATTATACATCTTGTATGCATTCTGATTTTCCAAATAACATAATCATGCATATCATATAGCATCATAATTTCTCATTTATGATTGTAATTCACATTGCAGCAATTTACATGACGATTTTTCTTGTTTCCATTAAGCTAACACTACTTAATCCCATAAGCAAAGTTAGTTATAAATATGCATCAATTAACAAGTATTCAATTTCCAAAAATTTTCATGCATACAATATTGTCATGTATAAAAGCATATGCAAATATTCATTAATGTATAAATGTCAACAACAATTGAGTTAATAATCTAAACATTTCCAATTTCTTATAGTCTATTGTCTTAATCCATACCATCATTAATGGAGTATTATCTTATGTTTACTATGGCCAGCATTGGCCATGCATCATTAATATAATTAAGCATAATCAAGGTGTTCTAACCAACCCTTGGTTCAACATGCATAACTAACTAATTATACTTACCCTCGTCAGAAGCAACTCCTCTACTTATGCAATTAGAAGCATGATCCCCTAAGTGTCACACATGCACCAGAGTTACCACTTGATGTTAGATGCAACAACTATCTTAACACTACTATGTGACCATTTCAATATTTACTTCAAGGAGACATTACGAAAATCATTACCATCAACACACTATAGTTATCATTTTCCAACTCCTTAAGCATGGTCAAAGGAATACTCTCATGCGCATCAAGCGTTATTTGGTCATCACTAGACTTAGTGCCTTCTGCAAGATTATGGCACTCAAAACTTGCGCTATCTGGTCATCACCAAACTTAGCGATTCTTTTTCCCATCTCCGTCTATCTCTACAGCACGATCTTCTTCCTTCTCCTTGCTTCATTTTCCTTTGGAAGCATCTATAGTTGGGGAAGGTAGTTAGAGTTTACTAATAACTGCATTAACACAGGTAGTCTGTTCGTGAACAATTGTCACATGTAATTCTACCATGAATGGGTCCTAGAATTGTTACCCACTGAACATGTTTCACATTGGAATGCAACATGCATAAGAAATCCATCATTCCCATAGTAGAGATAAATTCAACCATCATTAAATCGAGGCTCAAATGATTTTTATCTCACAACACGTAATGATTAACATAAACACATACCATGCTAGTGAATCACAAATAATTAAGACATAAGCATACACTATTCATCAAGCATTCTCATGGTGAATAAAATTAAGAACTCTTCTCATAAAATCATCATACACATGCTCCACACATGTGATACCAATCAAACCATCACTTGTTTACGAATTGTAATAATCTTAAATCCAATTTCAATTAATGCATATAAGTTCTAATGGTTAGTCATACAACACTAACCAATCTCAACTACCAATCATCTTCATGCATCCATGACAAGACTTCATCAAAAATTAGTTATTATAGTCAAGTCCCATTACTCGACTCCTTGTTTATTTTCAAGTCTAAGGGGTGCTTACAATGTCTTTTAAAACATTATATCGTCAAATCCAAGTACATCCCCGTATTTTACATTTATGCATTGAATCATTAAAATTAGTTCATTGTAACTTCAATCATGTTTATCAAATGCAACATTATTATTTCCATATTTGCAAAGCAAATGTTGGTAGTTGATTGTCACTTTCCTTAATGAGTGTTCAATATTCTTCATAAATGTAATGAGTGTATAATATTGTTCATAAGTGCGACAAAAGTTTTATTGTCTTTTATCCTGATCAGGAATCCAATGTCATGAACATAGTTATGCAACAACTTTATTACTTACTACTCAAAGCAGTTATAAACATGAATCACACATATCATGCCAAAAGTAGTGTAATACATAGATCAATATGTGAATGGTTAAACACATACCTGAGTTAATGCCACTCATGGCATAGCTCAATTTCTTTTCAGCTTACCAATTCCCAAAGGCGCCAGTACTACAACCTTTAGCTCTGATACCACTTGTAATGTACCCCGGTAACCTCACATGTAAAAGTAGGGAGTTAGAATTTTTATGCAAATTACCCACAAGTAATTATCCGAATCACAACTCCTCAATTCCTCAATAACCATTATATATAATGTTCATTAATACATCAAGTAAATTGCAGTAAAAGACAATAACTTGCATAACCATTAACCACCAATGTGGTAGTGTAATAACATAAATTGTCTCATGAACCTTGTGTCCATTCCATGATTTTCCTTTACCTTACAAATTAATCACATACTTTGGACATTATGATTATCACATAAAATAAAGATTCATCATCATCAAGGATTCAACATTATCAACCGACACAAAAGGCAATCACACCATTGAACACCAATATACCCTGGAAACCCCATAGGGTGAAAACCAGCAAATGTTTAACCTTATTATTAAACGCTCGTGAGGGTTGTCACCCCTCACTCAATGGCTTATAAGGGATTCCATCCCTTAACCATTGCTATAAATCATTACAATGAATTATCATTCAGTTGTCACATAACTAACTAAAAGCTAATATAGCTTCCATGTAATCTTTTACATACATACCGCCACATACAACATTCCTTGTGGCATGATTGTTCTAGCAATGTACGATCCTACTACTCAAACTCATCTACATAGTCCATTAATCCTTTTCCAACCACAAGGTTAAACATCACTTTCCTTTGGCACCATCCGCCATCATTTCCTATCAATGTAGTTGCCAACAAGATTAGATACCATAATAATGAATCAATAATCAACCTCTAACAGAGATCTTTTAGCATCTACTCATATGCATGAGCAAGCATGACATACTATATAACTAGTACATATACTCAAGGAAATATTGTTTTACCTTCACAATGTTTATTCACACTAACGCATAATTCTCTTTAAGAGATCTAACCCATTAGTTCTACTAACATGCATAACACATTTGGTATAACTTCATACATGTAACAAACTATTGTTTCTATGCTTAAGCACATATGTTCTCTTCACATAGTTATATTTCGAGAACTCAACGTAGTTTTTCTATCATACAAAGAACATAACTCCATATCACAATGACTATTCTTTGTTCATACCATAGCTTATCATATTAGCCCTTCTTTAATGTAAGCAATACATATTCCCTTCACAAGAATACTACCATCATTTCATACAACAAACCACATACTTCTTTCTTAAGGGAAGTCATTATAACCTCATTTCCCTATCTCAAGCTTCCCTTTCAAGAAATTATTAAATATATCCATCTTTATACATAAAAATCAAGACACAAAAACAAGGTTAACTTACCCTTTATGCATCAAAAATCATGAAGTCAACACAATTCATCTAACAAGACAAACTTTTCAAGAGATTATTATTTTCAAGAAATTTAACATAATCACTCCATGTACACGAAGAATCATATTTCCAAAATCACAATAGCTACCCTTATGTGCATGCAAAATGTGTTTTTCCTACACCATTATTTTTACTTCAATGCACATAGTCTTTTCATGAAACAAGAATGGATTTTCAATATAATATGCACACTATTCATATGTCTTTTAAGGAAAGACCCTCTATTTTTTTCCAAAAAAACTCTCATAAAATCCTTCATCTTCATACTTGAAGTATGTACTCTTTTTCCAAAAAGAAACTATAGAAAGGAATATCTATGTGCCTAGAAGCACATCATTAGCTAATTCTATCATGCATGTAATGCATATTCAAAACATCAAAAGTTAACTAGAATCATAAAGCATTTAACACAAGATTCACATGTAATTTTCTAAAAGAAAAACTATATATACTTAACTTTTATGTCCACACATTTATTCCACATTCTTCAGGATCTGGTCGCCATAGCGAATGTTGAGGTCCTACGAAGAATCCTAATCGAGGATCTGGTTAGTAAAGGTACATTGCCACATGCAAGGGTTGGTTGACTGCCATGCCAATTGCAATATCTTTATCATCCAGGCCTTAACCTCAACCTCGAGAATAACACTTTCTCCCTTACTCTTAGCAAACTTAAAGATAGAATAGAGATTGGAAGGCAGAACCCCAAAATCGGAACTGTGTAATGCCGTTGAAGTCATTCGGTGCTTCCAACCTCTACACACATCGCTTTTTCCTTCCAAAGGATTAGTTTCTTGACATTAAACCATTCAAATGATTTTTGAAATAGAATCGATGGAGAAGAAACTATCTTGTTGCCGTGACTGCTAATTTAAGCATAGTGCCACTTTCTTGAATCAATTCACAGCCATATAGAGGGAGTATCATCTCTAATTCTTGGTCAATTCCATCCTTCCGTGAGGCAGAGTTCACAATCCGCTTTCTTGAATCAATTCACAGCCATATAGTGGGAGTATCGTCTCTGATTCTTGGTCAATTCCATCCTTTCGTGAGGGCGAGTTCACAATTTGCTCGTTTGTCACATAAAATGTGTCAATTGCTGTGTAAATCATGATGATGGCGATTGTGGTGGATGGGAATTGATGCTCAGTGGCTCCAATGAATTTTCCCAAACAACCGTCAGTCTTTCACATCCAAATCCCCCCCGCCAGAGAGCCAATACCTGCCAAAAAGAAATCTTTCCCCCTCATTCAGTTCACAACTACCAAGAATCAGTCAATAACTGATTCGTAAGTTGAAATAACTTTTACGCATGAGGTAATTCTAATAGGGATATTACATTCCCAAATTTGCAACCTATTCTGCCAACTCTCAAACTGAAATCAAAACAACTCTACATTTTGAAAATTGAACTACACAGTGAACTAAAAGTTGAGAAGAAAATTTAATTTGAAAGTAAAAAAAGACTCGGAGTCCTGGGCTTATTTGCACCCTATTACCTACCCTATATTGTTTGAAAATCAAGCTCACTTAAGTAATACAGAAATGGCAATGAAGCTAGTCAAGCAGTTGCACAAACAATTGGATTGATTAACTGATTGTTAGTAAACTTAGAACTATAATTTGATCATGTGTCCACATAATCAAAGGTGTGATATATAATGGCAACTCTTGATGTATTTGATCTTTATAGAAAAAACATGTTTGAAACCTTGAGCTGAAAAGAAACTCCATTTAATCTGCTATAGGATCAACAAAAGCATAATGTATGATATTTCTTCTAGGCCTTCAATGACTAATTGATCAGCTGTATCCTTAATATTAAACCCTGAAACTAATTCTCCAGTCTCGTACTTCAAAGCATAATCATCCTCAATCTGGCAGTCAAAAGGTAGTAAAATTTTTTCTTGCTTTGGAGAAGGAATATTATCCAAGAATTCTTTAGGATCTCGAACATTATATGAGTGAATTTGAAGATGCAAAACTGAATTTCATTTTCATATTTTTCAGCAACTAACTCAAGAACACATATTTTAATTTCAGGAGAAAATTTTCTTGATTAGAAAATAAGAAACACGACTCTCAAAAAATCTTCATCAAGCTAAAATTCTGATAACTCATCCTTGAATTCATTTAAAATTTAATGAAATGAAAGGTTTGCCACAAACCCTATCATCTTGTATCACCATTAATGCTTTGTAATATGGATTCTTTGGTTATGCAATCGCTCTGAACTATGAAGCTCTGGATCTTGAACAATGCAGTCACCAGGTGAAAGGTACAACCTTCTGGTGTCTAATTGTTATTCACCATCAACAATCAGATCTAAACTTTGATGCACTTTTCTAAGAAACATAAAACTTTTTTTCCCTCGTATGGTAGCCACAATGTTGTCATCCTGTAATTGAAGGTTGTAGGACAAGTCACAAGAATGTAACATCAAACCAACTTGGGGATGGGAATCTAGCCCATCCAATCCTAGAGAGAGCTCTCTTTGTAAAATTTATATTTTTTGCTTTTTAGGTTTTGATTTTGGTTTTGGAAGAGTGATTTTATTCAACTTAATTAGCATGTATTGGGGAATGGAGTTAAAAGGTAAACCGGATAGTTGCACCAATTTTTCACAGAATAAACTCATGGCAAGTTAGGAATATTTACTGGATCTTTCAGAATAATAAGTGGATGATGGCATAATAATGAAAACCTTCAGCAGAACTAAAGAAAATTTGAGAATTCTTTAGTGTGGTTTTCAGTCAATCAGGAAAAACTAAAGAGCAGTCAAGAACTTTTTAGTGTGGCCTTCTATAGAAAACATATAGATTGCAAAAGCAGCAATAATAAGGTACTCAAAATTAAATATTGTTCATCACATTTTATGTTTTGAAAATTGGAATTTAGATGAATACAGTGAAGAGATGACAGTGAAACACTTTAACATAAGAGAAAAATCACCAATACTTAAGCCATAGGAATCCTATGAATGGTCTGCTTAGTATTGACGCTCTAGTGCTTTGAACAAAACTTACAATTGGAATGTCCTGTGAAAATGTAGTTTCTATGGAAGTGGGAGTAGGTAGGATGTGGACCCAAATTTGTGGTTGTGGTGGCAAATACAGATGTATCTCTCTTTTTCCTAGTAATTCACTCAACTACTTGTTGATCCTCTAACTTGATAATCTAAGATTTACCTCACTAATGGATGATCCTGTGACTGTCGTGCTATTTTATTATCCAGTAGTGTCATACAATATTTTGGAAAAAAA
>APFE031086133.1:0-12659 GCA_000404065.3 Pinus taeda | reverse complement strand
TTGTATGTTGACGATATGCCTTTAGCAAGAAAAAACATAGAAGAAATCAACAGGTTGAAGCTTCAAATGGCAAGGACATTTGATATGAAAGATCTAGGAGCAGCAAGACAGATTTTTGGGCATGGAGATTTTCAGAGAGACAAGAGCAATGGTAAGTTGTGGCTATCACAACAGAAGTATATTGAGAAAATACTCTTGAGGTTTGGTATGAACAATGTGAAACCTGTGTGAGTCCCTTTAGCTTCCCATTTTAAGCTTTCTTCTAGCTTATGTCCTAGTACAGATGAAGAAAAGGAATATATGTCTCAAATTCCATATGCCAATGTAGTAGGGTGTTTGATTTATGCGATGGTTTGTACTCGACCAGATATTTCAAATGCAGTTGGGGTTGTCATCAGGTATATGGCAAATCCAGGTAAACAACACTAGTCAGAAGTGAAATGGGTGCTTCGGTATTTGAGAGGCACAAAAGATTATTGTATCACTTACAATAAGAGTAGTGAATTTGTTTGCGGATATGTTGATTCCGATTTTGAAGGTGATTTGGATAAGAGAAGGTCAACTTCAGGGTACGTCTTTACTCTTGCAGGTGGAGCTATCAGCTGGATGTCAAAGCTACAGAACATTGTTGCTTTGTCCACTACTGAAGCAGAATACATTGCTGGTTCTCATGCTTGCAAAGAGGCGGTTTGGTTGAAAGGTTTGCTTGGTGAGTTTGGTAGGTTACAGGACAACATCAGGTTACTTTGTGATAGTCAAAGTGCAATACATTTTGCTAAGAATCCGGCCTATCATAGTAAATCAAAGTATATTCCAATTAAGTACCATTTTGTAAGACAGGTTATCACTGAAAGGGGAGTCTCTCTTGAAAAGGTGCATACAAAGGAGAACTGTGCAGACATGTTCACGAAACCAGTTTTGTTGGAGAAGCTACGCTGGTGTTTGGCTTCTCTTGGCTTGCAGAAAAGATAAAATAATAATAACAGGGCATCAGGCGAATTGTTGTCAAGGTGGAGATTGTTGAGATTTTTCTGTTTTAGACAAAATAGACAAAATCCCAGTGTGTGACAACAATAGAAAATCTGTTGCTGGATTATCTCCAGGTTGTTGGGAGCAAATTAATGCATCCTAAATTTGATGTGAGAGCAGTTAGGTTCTCTCTGCTATAAAATAGGTTGTCATACGGATAGCTGGGAGAGAGTGTGATAGTTTCATTGATGTAATCTCCAAATTTGATTAATGAGAATTGCTGATGCTTGGTGGACGTAGCCCAGATTGATTGGGTGAACCACATTAAAAGCTGTGTTCTATGTGTTTGATCTTCTGTTGTGTTAATTCTGTGTTTATTTAATTTTGCTGTGCACCTGATCCAACAATTTTACCATCCGAAAGAATGCCCTATTGGAAAGACACAATTTAGAATGACAAACAATATAGGAAGAAATAACACAATTCAATTGTATACACAGTTTCATAACAAAGAGGAAAATGCAAAATATAGAAAGAGTAATAACACACCTTATAAACTGCGCCATATCCTCCCTGGCCTAATTTATTCTCTCTATCAAAATCTCCTGTTGCAATTTTTATATCCGCATAGCTGAAAATTTTCAGTTTTGATCGGGTAACATTTATTGCTGACAAAAGAAGAAATCATCATTAATATATAAACACAAGGCACTGTTTGTTTCTTGCAACTAAATTAAACCAGAAAATTTGAAGAGAAAACATTTTAGGAGAAGTATGCCCTGCAGGAGTCCACTCTTTTGTCAATACCTTCATCTTCCTCAACATCTGTTGCTGCTAGCTTTTGGACTTTCCTCCTCCAAATGAGAAGGACAAAAAATATGCACATCAAAGCTGCAGCGATTCCAATTGTGATTCCAATCACTATTCCTGTCTTACTTTTAGACCCATCCACAGTGGAATTGAATTCTACACATTTAAAAAACGAAAGTGACAAAGTAAGCTGAAACTGCCAATGTATTTCTCATTTCATAATAGAAAAACAATTTATAATTCTTCATATAAGAAACATTTTAATGCAACCGTCTTGAGCCTAGCCCACTATGCCCGTCCATGGTAGAAAATACTTCTGTCCAGAACTTTTTTATTTAATGAAACACGCTATTCTTTATCTTTACCAGGCGTAACACTTATAGCTGATACTAATGGTCCATAGGTTCCTTGGGCTGGAAAACAGCAAGTTCCTTTTCCAGCCCAGAAAAAATGAATTTCGAGGAAGTTTGCTGTTACGCTGGTCTTGTTGAAATATTTAACAACGCCTATATTTGAACCTCCTGCCTCCTTTCGGATGTCAAAATCTGTTAATACTTTCTGCCCCTACAACATCAACATACATAAATTTATAACATTTAGTTATGGCATATATAGACATCATTCACGTAGAACAAATAAAAAATGCAAATATGCTTGTAGGCATTTTCACCTTAGGAATAGTATATTTATTGATAAATACAATCTAGATCATTTGCTAAAGACAAAGATCATATAGTTGCAACTATTCTATGCAAAAGAATAAAAAGATGCACACAGAAATAATCAGAGGAGGTGCACAAAAAAATATTTTATGTTTCGAAAGAAACAGCAATATCATTGTACCTGAATATAAACGTCAAAAACGCGTCTTCCAATAGTTTGCGAGATTGATGTATCTAAGAACTGTATCTCTGCAAACAGTAATTTTACTGTATATTGTCCATTCTCAAGTCCTAAACCATAATATCGAAGTGAGCTGGGAGATAAGCGTGCTGTCTGATACAGTGATTCCAATAACTTTGTGAATTGAGGCTGACTAGTTGCTATATAAGTTGAATTATAGGAGTCCAAAAAATATCCAGCATTGCTGACTCCCCACTTCTGTGTTTTGTCGACATAAAATGAGGCAGCATTAAGTGTTTCGTTCTCCTGCTCAAAAACATCTCCTGGAGCAACAATCTTTGGGCCTCCACAATTTAAAGCAAACCCAGAATCTAAAAAATGACGATTCAAAATGTGAGTTTTTTTAAAGTAGAGATGTGCAGTAATATGTCCAGAAAGCTATACATGCGCCGAATTATAGATTTGAGAGAATCTAATCAGTTTGGCCATTTTTAGCTGTGCAGATGTATTTAATATTTAAATGCATTTGTGATTCACTTCACTATGTGACGAGATAGGAAAAACTAGTGTAGGTATAACAGTGGATATCTGGTGATACACGATAGTGGGATAACCAAAGAATAGCCAAAATATTGAATAATTTGCAATATTCACAAGTCAGTATATATTAAAAAAAATATGAAAATATCAATCAAATATGAAACTTAAATATCTCAATAAGAATTGGTCCTCGTTTTTCATGTCTCTTCAAAATCCTTCCATAATGTTTCAAACATAATCCGTCCACGTTCTTCATATTTTTTCAAAAACGTGTTTGTCACGGCCTCAGCAGGTCCGACACATTAACACATGCACATTTATGAATTTCCATTTTATTTACAGAGATAGTTCGAAAAGGTACATCTCTTTGAAGAAAATTTCAAAAATTTAGATGTATTTTTTTATGATATGGGTTTAAATAATATTATTAAATTGGTATTAACTAATTTAAATTTTAATGATGGGGATCTTTTTGAAGGGCTATCTTCTGCATTAGCAAATGAAATTATGGGCTGGACATAAAATAAGAGGGGAATAAAACACCAATGGCAATGATGTGATGTGATTTTGTAATGGTTTTAATTTCAAAACTTTTATTTTATGTTTATTGAATATTTTTATTTTTATATTTGAAATAATTATTTATATCAATATCTTTTTAATTTTTAGAAATTTATATATATAACATTTTTCTTATATTTTTGTAAAAATTTAATGAAACATTATTTGTATGTACATAGTTTAATATAATATGACATAGTAAATTTTTTAAGGAATATTATATATGATAAAAATTTAGTCAATATCTTTTTTAAGAGTCAATAACAATTTTGTAAAACTGGTTTTTAATATTTATGTATTAAAATGTAGATTTTCACAGTTCTAGTTTATGTTGGAGACAAATTTCTGGAAAAAATTAATATTTATGTATATTAAAATGTAGATTTTCACAGTTCTAGTTTATGTTGGAGACAAGATTTCTGGAAAAAATTGCATGTAGAAACTGCAATGTTTTATGTTTTAGGTGAACAAATTATCTTGAAAATTCAGGGTGAAGAGATAACAAAATCAATTAAGTCTAATTCTCTTTAAATTAACTGATATTGGTCTCTATTAGTCTTGAATTTTCAAGCTTACTGTCCCTGAAGATGGATGAAGTATTGACCAGGAAAATCAGATATTACAATTTCTCCATTTTCTTTCCAGAAATTTGTCTCCAAACATGATTTTTAAGTACCATAAACTAAGAAGCTATTTACTCATTCAATATACAATTTCTCCATTTTTTTTTTTTCAGAAATTTGTCTCCAAACATGATTTTTATGCGTTAACTAAGAAACTATTTACTCATTCAATTCTCTATTTTATTGGCATGCTCTTATTATTTGTTATTAGAATTGTTATTAGAATTTATAAAGATGCCTATTGAAAGTGAGAAGGCCACAAAGGATTTTTATTTACCATAAACTAAGAAACTATTTACTCATTCAATTCTCTATTTTATTGGCATGCTCTTATTATTTGTTATAGAATTTATAAATATGCCTATTGAGAGTGAGAAGCCCACAAAGGAGACACATTTTAAAACTAAAACCTGGCTATACACTTAAGTTGGAATATTTTGACCTACCTTAGTTGTCCTGGGAATTGCTAATTCCTAATTCCAAATAATTGCTAATTCCTTATGGTGGATTTATTTGGAATTGGAACTATTATTAATTTCTTTTAATTTAAAATTAGAAAGTTAATTGAGGAAAAATATAAATGATTTTTAATATTTAATTAATTTTGAAATAATATTTTATTAAAAGAAAAATATCATGAGTATAATAATTATGAGTGTAATTTCTGCAATACCTATAATAATTATAAGTGTAATTTCTAATCTGATACCTATTTAATTAGTAGACATTCCTTATGGAAAACTGAAAAGTGTAGAGATTTCTCAATGATTCTCTCTTGTTTTTAAAATTATTATTGTTAAAGGAGAAAGAATTGGATGGAACCCTCAGTATGAAGGTAGAAAGTTGTTCAGAACACTAGTTGCATAAATTCCCTTCACTAGAAGTTCATTCTCCTTTCACTAAAATTATTTTCACTCCTAAAGACATAAACTAAACTTCTTTTTCATTTCATATATGTGATATTTCTTTTCTAACTATCAAGCAAACTTAGGAATCATTTCATAGATAACTTCTCCTTTTTGTTTTGTCTTTTTTCAAGGAAAACCTGTATTAGAACCCAAGGGATGCTACCTCACATTATGGATGGAACACTCACTAAAATCATTAGTGCATACTAGTGCACCTTTCTTAGGAGGATTCAAAGCAAATACTTGTTCTTATAAAACTAACCAAATTCCCAACAACATTAGCAACATCAAGTTGAGTTAGCCCGTTGTGCTTAAGATATTTGCAAACATCTCATCTCATCTCACCCTCAAGCATGAGTGAGATTTTTAGTGTCCTTTAAGCCCCGATAGAGTCATAAGTGGAAACCATCTCACAATCAAGACTTGAATTTGGGTGGAGAGGATAACAAATTATCCTCTTAACCACCCAAGTAGACCCAATTGAGAAATAACTTCCAAATCTTACCAACCAAAACAATAATTCAACTCAAAACATCTACAAGTTTTAAAAGAATTCTAAATATTAGAAGCAGTGTATGAATCACTATCCTTCGAGAATTTTTATTTTTCATTTTCATTTTTTATTAAGGGATTTTTTTCATCTATATTCCAGCTAGATTCTTTTTCATGACTCCTAAGCCCAAAAGGCCTCTTAGTCAAGCATGGTAACATGCTATCTAGATGGATGTGAATGATGCCAAGAAGGTCAAGTGAAAATACTAATCAACTATTATTTCCCTATCACAAATCCCGTGTAAAGATGTCATAGTTTGTTACTAATTCCATAAAACTCACATCCCAAGAGATAGTTGTTTTAGAAAACATCAAAAAAATAAAACAAAGAAATCTAGGATGAAGTTGAAAATTGTAATAATTGGTAGATCTAAAATTCCATGTCCCAATAGTTGTTCATCAAATGTTGCGAGCTTAACCATCACCTATTATTTCTTTCATCCTTGCACAACCCCAAGAACTAAACCATTCTTGGAGAGTTAATGAAAATAATATGAAGGAGGTAGACCATGCAACGAGGGGGTTTCAGTACCCTGAGAACCCCCATTTAACCTCACAAACTCACCATTTTTCATCTTATAAAAGTTATTGCAATCAAGAGTCTTGAATATAAAGCCCCCTCTTATAATGTACTTAGGGAGAAAGAGCTAAATGAGGAGTTGGAGTCTGTCAAGCAAAAATGGCAAGGTATTACAAGTTTGCGGGAGTGTACTCGTTACACCATTATGTTAGATAGGGGGCAAGTTAAAGGAATAGAACAACCATAAAATTCCTTATAACATGACATAAAGGAACCATGTTTTTGAAATGCATTGATGCATCATCACATGTTAAGGACATAAATCTATTGTATACATTATTGGCAGAGGTTGTTGAAGAAGATATCCCCAAACATGTTGTCTTAGTAATCACTGACATTGTTTTGATTATATGGCAGCTAGAAAGCTACCATACGATAAATATAAAACCTTTTTGTACACACCTCATATGACGCTCATTGTATAGATCTCATTTTGGAGTACATATTATATAAAAGTTGGCTTGTGTGCATGATATTGCGAAGGAATGCAAAAGAATAACCAAGTATATATATATAACTGATTTGATAATCACCCTATGAGTGACATCAGTTGAAGATTTAATAAATGAAGTTATTATAGACTCATGCTGGTGTGTGTTCTGTGTTATTTAAGCAACGGATTGATCAAATTGCCAACACACAAACATTTAAATGGAAAGACAACAGAGAAATACAATAAGCAAACACAAAGACACAAGGATTTTAATAAGGAGTTCACCCTATTCTCCAGGGCTACATCTCCGGTCTAGCTTTCAATGGTGGCCTTGTTTTATTGTGTCCTTAAGCAGAGAATTACAGTGCTTGGCAGGGTGGTTCTTGGATTCCCTAAACCACTGGAGTACACAAACTCTTCTTCTTCCTACCAGCTCTGTGACCTTCTGGTCTACAGTGGGAAGAACCCAGTGTGGTGCTCAGCCCGGATAGATTCCTCTATGGGATGGCTTGAATCTCTCAAGCCTCTGTTGCTCGACGCTGCCTCTGGTCAGCTCGGCCCTCTGTCCTCTTTCTGCTTTTGCTTCACTGTCTTCTTTCTCTGTGTATTCCATCCTCCTCTCGGGATTCTGGTTTCTTTGTCTTCTTTCCTCGTCTCTCGGACTGTTCTCCGACTTGACTATGTATTTTTCCGTTGTTCATGGCTTTGAAGTCATTTGTTCCAATGCCTGTTCAGTTCCTCGTTCGCCTCTATCGATTCACCTTCTGCAACTGTGCTTGGAGTTCCCTGTTCGGTGTCATCATGAATGCTCAGGCAGTGGCCACATGTCCTCCTCTAAACGGCGCCAACTTGCTTCGTTGGTTCGTTTCTTCAGTTATGTCGTGGATGAAGTCTTTCCTCCACCATGGCGGTCAAACATATTCCAAATCTTTCTAAAACATGGCGTATTCCTTCGTTGATTCTGCTTCCCCCATCAGGCGCGATCTCAACTGTCCGATCTGTGTCCCCTAGATCCAACGTCATACGCACGTTCCGCGCGGCTGACTTTCTCGACTGATAATGCGCGATCGATGGTGGTTTTCTCTCACCTTCGCTTGCCATGTGTCGATCGTTGAATGGGATCACTCTGCTTCCATCCAAAATCGCTTACCGTTTGAGGGCGCCCTGATCAATACCGCCGGTTTCCAAAGCGCGGGTCTCGCCTTTGTCCTTTTAGTGATGTTCGCCTTTTCGCCCGCGGTTCTTTGGTGTCCTAGTGCTCGAGGCTCCTCCATTTTGGCCTTGTTCGCCCAACGATGCATCAAAATCCACCTCCTTTTCTCGATCCGAGGCTCCCAGGGGCTACTTTGACCTCCCGCGTTGTCTCTATGGGCCTCGGTTCCACGCTGGCTGCCATTGCCACTGTTTCAGGGGTGTTTTTGATCGCTGTTTTGGAATCTTTAGAGATTTGTCCCGACCTGATACAGTCATGGTTCTTTGACAGTTCTTGATGGATCTAATTCGGATCACGACCTTCCCACTGAAAAGCTTTTGGACCACCAAAAGTTGGTTTTCTTTCAAGCATCGACTAAGTGAGGGTATTGCTTTCTCACTTGTCCAATCTCAATCCACTTTGCACTACGCGGATTCTAACCTTTGAGTCCAATTCTGAGGTACTTAACATCTCCTCTGCTCATTGTCCTCACCTTCTTGTCCAAGATTGTGTCTTCCGCAATTCATTAAGATATTCGGGTAGCAGGTCATCAATAGAAGGCAATTGACTTTGCTCTTCAGGATCCTCAATCATTGAAGGTTCAAACAATCTCAAGCAATTTGCATTTACGACTGAGTAGATTTGCATGTAAACTGGTAGATCAAGGCGAAAAGCATTTTCACCAATATTCTCAAGTATCCTAAACGGTCCATACCTGATAGGCTTTAGCTTTTTACCTTCACCTTGCATCCTGTCCTTGCTGATATACAGCTAGACCTGGTCTCCAACTTGAAAACTATGCTCCATCTGATGCTTGTCATGCCTAGCCTTGTATTTGGCTTGGCTCTTTTCCAACTGTTCCTGTACTGCCTGGTGGATCTCTTGGATCTGTTCAATGAACCTAGTTGCCTTGTCCACATCATTGTGTCTATCAACCATGATATCTTTACCAAAGACAAAATCCAAAGGAGACCTTGGTATGAAACCAAAACAGGTCTCAAAAGGAGATCTCTATGTCGAAGAGTGTTTGGCTCTATTGTAAGCATGTTGCACATAACACAAATGTTCATCCCAAAGCTTAGGATGTTTGCTGCAATATCCCCTGAGTAACTAGATCATTGTCCTGTTAACTACTTCTATCTAGCCATCGGTTTGTGGATGAAAATATGTGCTTTTCTTTAGTTGGGTGTCCATTAGTTCCCATAGACTTGACCAAAACTTCCCCACAAATCGGGTGTCTTGATCAGATACAATAGAAGTGGGTAATCCAAAATGAACCCATACATGTTCAAAGAATAATTTTGCAGTTTGTTCAGCTCTAATCTGTTTACTACAAGGTATCAAAATACACATTTTGTTGAACCTATCCACAACCACATATAGATAATCATGACCTTTCCTCTATTTAGGCAGTCCTCCAACAAAATCCATGGAAACACTTTCCCAAGGGTGAGAAGGAACTGGTAAAGGCGTGTACAAGCCTAGTTTTCTATTACTGGGCTTGCTTTTAGCACCCATAGTACACCCTCTTACATATCTAGAAACTATCTCATTCATTTTCGGCCACAACAAAATCTTTGCATATGTGCAACTGTTTTACTTACCCCAAACTGACCTGATATCAAAGAAGTGTGTGCCTCTCTAATTATCTTTACTCTCTCTGTTTGTGGAATGCAGAGTTTCCCATAATGGTATAAGAGTCGGTCCTTCACATGATAGTCAAATTCTTCTACTTTTTTGCCTTGACTCAAAGTTGCATATACATCTTTAAAGTCTATATCTTGAGCATATTGTTCAATGTAACTTTCATGTTGTACAAAATTATGCTTAAGTATAGTAGATGCATTTTTAATAGGTCTAGATAACATGTCTGCAACTTTGTTGTGTATGCCTTTTTTATATCTGATGACTGGATGAAACTGTTGTAGAAAACCCATCAATCTGTAATGCCTTGATTGCTGCAACTTAGTTTGGGAGTGTAGATATTGAAGTGGTTGATGATCAATATGTATTACTATCTCTTTGCCCATTAAGTAATGTTTCCACTTTTTCACACTCTGAACTAATGCATACAATTCTTTATCATATGTAGGATAGTTAACTACTGCAGGATTAAAAGTCTCAGAATGATAACATATGGGTTTACCGTGCTGTGTCAACACTGCTCCCATGGCATAGTCACTTGCATCTGTTTGGATTTCAAATGGTCTTTGTAGATCAGGCAGTGCTAGTATAGGTGCTACTAATCTTTTCTTTCAAGGTGTCGAAGGCTTTCTAATGTTTGCCTCCCCACTGAAACTCCTTGTTCAATCCTATCAAAGCATGTAAGGGAGCTGCAATT
The DNA here is from genome assembly GCA_000404065.3 of Pinus taeda. Classification (NCBI taxonomy): domain Eukaryota; kingdom Viridiplantae; phylum Streptophyta; class Pinopsida; order Pinales; family Pinaceae; genus Pinus; species Pinus taeda. Next base: position 2,307 of record APFE031086133.1, on the reverse strand, counting down.
GAGGAAAAATTAGGAATGAACTTCCTCCAATATTGTGTCGCTCCTAAGAAGCTTCTCACTTCTGTAGCAGACTTGGGTTTAGGCCAGTTTACAATGAATGCCACTTTAGAGGGATCTATCTTCAATTCACCACCCCCTACTATATGACCCAATTAATTTAGAGATGTTTTGCCAAATTCACATTTTGAGAGTTTAACATAAAGTTTTTCTCTTTTCAAAACATCTAATGTCTGCTTAACATGCTTTAAGTGTTCTTCCCACGTTTTACTAAAAATCAGAATGTCATCTAGATACACCATAACAAATCATCAAGAAGGCCTAAGTACATTATTCATTAATCTCATGAAAGTACAGGAGCATTGGTCAAGCCAAAGGCATAACCCAACCCTTCTCATACAATCCCTTGCTTTGTTTTGAAAGCAGTCTTCCATGCATCTTGCTCTGCAACTTTGACCTGATGGTATCCACTGTGCAAATCTAGCTTGGTGAAATAAACAACTTCCTTCAATTGATCTAAAAGATCATCTATGCGAGGAAGGGGATAACGATTTTTTATTGTTATCTTCTTCAGCGCTCGATAGTCAATGCACATTCTCCACGAGCCATCTTTCTTTCTCAACAAAACGATTGGTGACCCACATGGTGATGTGCTAGGCCTGATGAACCCCTTCTCGAGCAACTCCTGCACCTCCTTCTTGACTTCAACATTCTCTAAAGCAGACAACCTATACATCCCAATGTTAGGAAATGGAACATCTTGCTGCAAAATAATATCATGTACTATTTCCTTTTTGGGTGGCAGACCTTTAGGTTCCTAAAAAAAGACATCATACTCTAAAACAATGTTTTCTATATCAGCGTGCTGCTGAGCATTATAGCCCTCAAATACATTGGTTTTATCAGGGGTCTTTTCCTTTACAACCATTAGTAAGAATTGTTCGCATGAATTTATCATTCTTTTCATCTGCCCAGAATTTATGAGAATATAATTATTCTTGAGCTTGTGAGCTCTTACAAAGTATTCGATTCCATCTTTAACAAGTCGATACTTGTTCTCAGCTCTATAGAAAATAGCTTTTCTATCATACAAGTAAGGACTTCCTAAAACAATTCCACATATATCCAAAGGAATTATGTCTAACTCTACCTCATCTACAAATGCTGACCCAAAAGAAAACTTGAGTTTGCACTGTCTAGTCACTTGTAGTTGTGCTTTATCATTCAACCATCCTAATGGGTATGGTTTCTTGTGAGGTGTAGTTGCTAGTCCCAATTTCTTTACAATTGCTTCAGAAATCAAATTTACTTGTGAGCCACTATCAAACAAAGTATCAATCTTTTGATGTTTGGAAATAACCCGAATATGGAAAAGCTCATGTCTTTTTCTCTCATGTTCTTCATCAATAATAGTTTGAGCAGAATTGCTAATAGATGTTTCAGAATTCTTACCTTTTATACCTGTGGCTGCAATGATTGTTTCATCTCCCGAGTCTGACCCCAAATCTTTCTGAATAGCTGCAACAGTCTTCTTCTTCTTGCCCTCGGACTTCTTAGGTCTCAGCCCTGGATGCAAAATCCAGCAATGCTCATCATCATGCCCCTCATTTTTACAGTGAGTGCATGAGGCTTTGCTTTTCTGTGTAGTGTTAGCCTTCCTTGCTTTCCACTTCTACTTTCTTTTCTTCTTGCTCTTGCTTACAGTGGGTTGGGATGGTCCCCCAACTTCTGGATTTCCATTCTTTCCTCTAGCTTCTAGGTGAGTAGCTTGTACATATACCTTATCTATACTAGTGGGATTAAACATGAGGATGGTATGCCTCATGTAGCTGTGTAGACCACCAATGTACTTCAAAAGAGTCTCTGGTGAGTCTAATGAGATACCCAACATCAATGCTCTTTTTCTGAACTCTTGAGTATACCCTTGCACACTTTTCTCTTTCAACTACCGAAGAGTTTGCCAACTCATCATGGCTTGCTGCATGTAGGCCAATGGATAGAACTACTTCTTGATCGTAGAAAGAAATTCACTCCAAATAGAGATGGTCTTACCATGTTTTTTCATGTCAACTTGGGTTCTGCCTTCCCACCAAACCAAGGCAGTGCCACCTAGGCATAGGCTTGCTAGCTGAATTTTACTCTTGTCTGAGTTGATGTTCTACACTCTGCAATACACATCAATTTGTCTAATCTAATTGTCCAACATTTTAGCATTTAGCTCTCCATTATATATAGGCAAATCAAATTTAACATCTAGCTTAATCAAAGATGCTTTCTTATTATGCACAGGGCTATTAGGAGGTGTGAGAA
>APFE031086117.1:21853-73021 GCA_000404065.3 Pinus taeda | reverse complement strand
TCACTACGGAGTAGATTAATGTGCCAAGACTAGGATCTCGACGACATATGCAATTTTTATTTTATTTGCACGTTGAATGCCAAAGCCCAACCGTGAAAGATTGGATCCAATGCTACGGTTCCAGCATTGTAGAAGTTCATTTCTCAACCTTTATTTTTTTTCAAACTCTCAACAATGTTTGTGTTAATTCGTTGTCATTGGTTTTTGATTTTTTATCACATATAGTGGGTTATGTATGTTTATTACTTTTTACTGTTATGTTTTTTTTTTAATTATATATCTTATATTATTTTTTTAATTAAAAATATATAAATTATATTATTTCATTTAAACAAAACAATTTATAATAAAGAAAAATTGTATTTGATTTTATTTTATTTTTTTTAAGTTTATGAAAATCAAATTGAATTAAATCAAATCATGAAAACAGAATTAGCTGCAGAAATTCATTCTGTAGCTAAATAGTTTTTATGATATACTAAGAAAACAATTTATTTTTCTCATCCTTCAGGTCACACGAAGTGCAGAAGGAGAGCATACTTGAGAGATTTATTTTGTTAGCATAATCAAGATTTTATCAATCAATTCTTCTGTAAATTTTGCAAAAATAAAATGAAAAGGCTTGATCTCATACCTTAAATTATTGTTTGTGATCTTCACTTTCGCTCCTTGTTATCAACCATTTGTTTTATTGCAAATTTTTCCTACAAAGTGTTAGTAGATGGGTGGTTCTTACTGCACCATAAAACATCAATTTTATCCTAAAAACTATAAAAAAAAAAAATATTTTTATTTTTCCTATCTATCTAAAAACATTTTTTTTTAATTTTTAAGTATATCCATGCTTCCAATGAAGCCATTTACATATTAGAATTTTTGAAATGCTCATATCCCAACTTGAAAAATATACATGATTGTGTATGAGGACATGAGAAATCATTTTAACCTTTACATTTGCCGCAAAGATCTCTTGAAGAACCGATGAATGTCGTGGCGTAACCGCTTCTTGATACCATTCCTCAATGTAGTCTTTGGGTTGCATTCTAGATCCTTTGTCCATAAATGGTTAGTAAAAACAAAAATAAATAAAATAAACTCTAAACTGGAAATTAGTTCTAATGCACACTTTCCCGGCAATGGCGCCAAAATTTTGGGGCAAAGTGATTGCCTATCATTTAATTTGTCAACCCGAGGGTTTCATAAACTTGTGAAGCATGCATGCACTATATGTGCTAGAAATTGTCTTTCAATTTAGATCAATCTAACTACAAAATAACGAAAATCAATTCATCTAATCTATGAAATCAAATAATGAAAATGAAATTCAACTAACCTGTGAAATCAAAAACAACTAATGTATGCTTAGTTACTCCAACATTCAATTATGAAGTGTTACCTTCTTGGGATGATGTGTAAGCAACTATTTATACTTTAACTTCTAATGTCCTAAAAAATCAAGTAAAGTGTGCAGAAAATAACTCAGTAATTGCATGTATCAAATATTCAACCATTCAATCTTGAAATATGATTAAATTAATTTCTTAGACTGATCTTTAGGAATATCAGTTAATGCAATTAAATGAGGATCTTAAAAGCAAATATAAAAGCACAAAAAAGTAAATCTCAATGATTGCATAGGTTGAACATTCAATCACCCAATTTGAAATCACCTTCTTAGCTTGATCCTTTATTCAATCATACAATGAATTGATGGTTTAATCTAAGAAAGTAAATAATAGAACATGAAAGGAAACTAAATAACTATGAGCCCTTGCCTCAAACTTAATCCAGTTAGAAAATACATAAATCTTCCCTATTGAAATGTTTTTAGAAAAGCAAAGATTACACAGTCATTATAAAACTAATACTAAGAAAGCAAATAAACTTTAATCTATAAAAGCAATTAAATCTCACAATCATTAGATGGCCACTCCAATGGTGTATGAGGATGGCAAGTGAAGAAGCTTCATATGCAAGCAAAACTAAATCTTCAAATCTCCAAGTATAAGCTCCAAATTCTCTATTAAAAACATGAGCATTTCTCCAAAATTACACATGCCTTTCAAAGGAGAAGGCTCTCCTATTTATACAAAAACATAAGAAGCTACCCTATTTAATGACGATCCACTAAAATCTCATATAGTTACAACCAAATAGCTTATAATGAGACACATATCCCCTAAGCGTCTCATAGAGTTCTAATCCAAATAAGAAATGATGAGACACCTCATAAAGTTACAATCCAAATATGACACATATCCTTCTTTGACCTTTATCCAAATCTCCTTTGAAGGGAATTCGAATTTGAGCATTGGAGGCACATAAGGGTGCCTTGGAAGCTTCCAAATGACCTACACATGTCATGAAACTCAAGCCACATATATAGATACATGAAACCATGTTAATTTCCTATTTTTTAATCATAATTTCACTTTAAACACATAAAATAAATAACTTTGGTAAATAGGGATCCTAACCCATATATTTATGAAAATGGTGGCTAATGAAAGGTTATATGGATATGGAGTTGCGACATGTGAGTGACATGGTGGCCATGAAGGTGAAAGTGGATGTCTTTTGAAGACATTTTGGAGGCCCAACACTAACCTTGCAGGTACATTTTTTAGAATAAGGAGAAAATTCATAGGGATTCTTCAAAGGAGACTTATAAGAAGCTTTATTGTAAAGGAATTCCTTCAATAGGAAACTCTACAAGGTTTATTACAACAACGACACTAGGTATGTAGAAAAATTAGATTTGTAGCAGATAAGAAGGTATGATCATTTTGAAATTTGTTTTATATTACTAACTCTCTCATGTCTAGGGTTTTTCTATAAAATCATAAAGATTTTTATGTTGTTAAGATGATTCATCTTTATAACAAATCAACCATTTTCATACTATTTATCTTTGTTAAGTTCGGTAAAACCCTAATATTTAGGGTTCACTATAAAACCCTAGTCTACTTAGGGTTTGTTGATAAAGTCTAGAAGATATGATGAAATCTTACTCTTTTTATGTTTAGGGTTTGTTGATGAAACCTTATCCTTTTAGGTTTTCTTATTGATATATGAAGAATCCCTAGATTTTTTAGTGTTTGATGATTTATGAGTTATGACAAAACCATTGTAATAATTAAAGATCCTATGAATGAAACCCTAGGTGTATATTCCTTTGTTTGACAGAAACCCTAGATTGGTCGAGTTGTTGAATATCTATCATTGAAGTTTTGAGGTTTGTATCTGGGGTTTACAATAAAACTCTATTAGAGATAGATATAAGTTTCTAGAGCATGATAATGAAACCCTAAAATGTAAAATTCTTTTGCTATGATTGGAATTCTAACTTGATTTAGATGTTGATATCCAATGTTTTAGTATTAATGATGGAATCTAGGGTTTGTGACAAAAACCCTAGCAAAAATTAGTGTAAGAGCTTAGGGCATAAAAGGTGTAATCCTTATTGATTGTAAACCTAACCAATTTTAGGTTTTGGATATCTATAGTTTGTTTACTTATTTTAAGTTTTGTTAACCCTAGATTCTCCCATTGATGCTAACCCTATATAGATAAAGTTAACTCCATGCTCTTGTATATTTGTGTTTGGTTGTACTTGTTGATAAGATTTGCAAGTACATAGTCTTCAAGATATTGAATATGTTTGCCTACCTCATACTTGTTGATGATTTGATGATGATGTTGAGCATGATGGAAAGAGATAGTTTTAAGAATATTAATGGCATTAAAGTTTGATATATGAACTTGTTTCCATGTGAAGTTAGAAGGAATGATGAAATAAATTTTTGGAAGGTAAAAATTCTCCAATGAAATGATGATGCGAAAGAAAGATCCAGTGTGGTTGGAAGAATAAAATTATTGATGGACTTCTACCCTAGTTGAGAAGAAAATTGGATAAGGAAAAAGTGTATATCTCCCTAGTTGAGAGGGATCTTGGTTGATGATAAGTGAATGTGACTCCATAGTTGAAAACATGATGTGAAGAGGATGTTTGAGATTGGAGAATAGTTGAACCACTACTGGTGATTATTCGTGATTGATGAAGTTGTGAACAAGAATTGGATACTTTTAAAAGTGTTGAGACTGGAGAAATTGGAGAAGGAATTTTCCATCGAGATGTGTTTAGATATTGTAATGACCTAAGCAGCATTAGAATAGTTGAATACCCTAGAGTTTCATGCTAGCGTATAAGAACATATGCATTAGAAGTTTGATACTAGTTGGGGTTGTGAATCTACTAGATGTTCTAATGGTTGAACAAGTATTTGATGTGTGGATCTCTCCCTGAGAAGTTTTCAATATTTAACAAGCATGTTTGAATTAATTATTGAGAGGGAGAGATGAGGTACCATGAACTGCCGTTGACGGTGCTTGGGAGGACATCTTTTTCGGCCATTGATGATGTATGGATCTCAGTGAGGGAGGGTATTATTGGTCTAGTGGAGCTACAACCTTGGATATGATACCTAGATCCTTGTGGGTTGGTGTCATGGTTGAAGCCTGATGGTACTTAAAGTGGCAGATGTATGGATAACACCTTAGTCCCAATCAATGTCTTAGATCCTTGCATGAGTGTATAGCATTGGAATCCTTGCGTTGGATTCTTTTTATTAGTGCCATTAACACTTGGATCTTTGATGTGTGCATAACTTGGCATTTATTGTATCCATAGCATTGCATATGTTGTTGTACTCTTTGTACTCTTCTTGAACACTTAAAATTGAGGTCATCATTGTACCAATTTAGCAATTGTGAATACCTCCACAGTTAAGAGGGAGTGTTGAGAAATGTAACTAATATCGGTCTTCATAATTGTATTTATGTCGTGATGTACTATATTTGTTAAAAGAAAAAAAAAAAGAAAAAAAAATTATTAAAATAAAAATAATTATTAGCGTGGATTTCATGCTTTATTATTTTATTTCTAGGTGAAAGCCTCCATTAAAGGCTTCTAGGGTTGATTCATGAGTATATGTCTTTGTCATTATGGTCTCAACCCTTATTGGCTATTTTGTATCAAAGAAATAAAATTATTTTGATGTAATTTAGTCACCTTCTCCTCCACCATCAAGTCAGCATGCCCACTATTCATGTCAGCCTCAAAGAACAACTTCAAATCATAATATATGCCCTAGCATTCAACCTAGTTTGGAGGAGAGCAAGAAGCATTCGATCTGCGGCTCTTTAGTGAAGAAGAAGGATGTGAAGAAGCCTAAAGAAATAAAAGAAGGTATAGCGAAGAAGAGGAGACTGCTGTCTAGAAAAAGGAAGTTGAAAATGTCTATCTTTCTGTCACACGTGTAAGAGCACTGAAGCACTGCAAGGCCAAACATGCTGACTATGATTGCAAGATGAATTACAGAGGGTTGAAGCCCTATTTGATCAGTTTAAGGGTTGACTTGAGTTGACCCCTCTTTGATGGATTATGTCTTGATTTGAAGGAATATTCTTAAGGTTGAATTGTTGGATGGAGGAAGGTATTGACCTTTCTCATAGGATCTTGGTTGTCTCATTTGATTTGGTTCTTGAAGAAGAGGAGTTTTTGCATTTTCCCCTCAAAGAGGGGCTTTGCCCTGTCTGAGAGCCTACATCCTGTGACATTGATATTCACAATTTTTTTTGGTAGTTGCTTAATGATAAGAAAGACATAAAGAAATAAAAATAAGAATAACTAAATGTCACAAGTAATTATCAAGATAAGAAAATATTTTTGTCTTTCTGATTTTAGTGAGGAGGTGACAAAGATTTGTTTTGACTCAAAAATAGTTTTATTTACATGATATAAAAGCCCAAGAAGGGTCTAATAAATGTGACAATGACTCCTAAGACTCAAGGAAAACCATAAAATCCTACAATGGAGGCTTTGACCTAATAAATAATAAATGAGAACGAAACCCATGCTTCAAAATAATTTTATTTTCCTTCTTTTTCAATTTTACAATAAATACATAATAATAAAGTACAATAGAAATTATGAAGACCGTCCATAGTTACATTTTCAATAGAGCTAGGGGAAGAGAGAGTACCAAGGGTTGTTGCAGTAAGAATTTATGGAGAAATTCTCAAGGGTTTTTCTAGTTTCCAAAGTCAAGAAAGGAAGGTTGAAAAATCCAGCAACGAGGTTGTATTTTGTAGTGCGAGTTTCCAGAAGGAGGTTTGCTTCAGTTGTTGGAGCCCAAATCCAATCCAGAGAGGTAGAGAGAGGTAGCTGATGAGCCTTAGTATTGCAACAAGAATGCTAAAACTCTCAAGGCTACCAACTTTAATTATCAACCCAGTGTTCGTACAAAATTAAGAGGTATTGGCATTATATGTGCAACATACAATGTGTTCTTCCTTCGCTGCCATGATGTAATGGAGTGAATGTAATCAAATCCTAAACTAATTGCAGAAATGGAAATGCTCGTAATAAAAACCTTAACCTATTGCAGGAAATAAAACCTATTCTAATTGCATAAAGCAAATATCATTAACAAAATATCAATCATTACATTTCAAAGACTTTAGATCCATTGACAGAGTTCATTGGATGTGGCAATCAACAAAATCATCATTGTATTATCCATTTCATAAATATATCCATTAACCCAAATTGTTGAAATGTTTTGCAAGGGTAAAAAGCAAAGTCCTAAGTGGTTTTTATTCCTCCTCAACCATTGATTTATAGCCTAGGGGCTATGATTCAACCCTAAGGGACACAAAGCAATATTTTTGAGAAAATATGGGTAAGTATATACATGTTGGAAGAGTGCTACAGGAAGTTACAGGTGTTGCTACATGAAGTTACATATTTGCTACAGGAAGATATAATACATTGAATGACCAACTAAATAAAATCCAATTTGGATGGGACAAATTTTTTTATTCAATAGGATGCCTTAGGTCTCCATTATAAGTGGAACCACTCAAAAATACACTTGTTAACACATGGTAAAAAATAGCAGAAAATTGCCAGTCTAACATATAGAAATTTGAGAATTAGTGAGATAGTTAATCTTTCAAATGCCTATCCTAATCAAGTGGAAATTCAATGAGGTAAATTTTGTTATTAACTTGAATGTTTCTATGATCTAATACAAGTGGAATAAACTCAATTGAAGCTCATTAGCATGTTCCAAAAAATAGCAGAAAATTACTACTATTTTCCACAAAGGACTTGCAGAAATTTAGATCTGTAAATAAGCAAATTAATCCAAGTAGCTCAATGATTACTATGACCTTAAAAAGATGTTCCAAGGATGAAATAATGCTTACGATCCTGCAGAAGAACTTATTTCAACCATTTAACCCAATCCTACAACAAGAAATCATTAATACTAAATGCATAAATAAGAAAAAAAACAAGAACAAGAGATACATGTGAATAAGAAGTGAAAATAATAAAAGTAACTTATACAAAAGGGCTCTAAGGCTCCTAGGATGGCCAAGCCCAAGGAAACTCATAGTCCTATGAAGGAGACCAAGATTTAGAAGCTGAAAATGGTACCAAACTTCATTATTTCCTTCAATGCAATTACATCCCTACAAGAAATGAAAGTGGAGTTGCAAAAATACAAGTTTTCTTCACAAGAAGACTAAGAAAAACCAACTCCTAGAGGCAAATTCGAATTGGTACTTATACAAAATGATGAGGAAGAATTCTCCTTGAAAGGAGGAAGCTTTCCCCTCAAAAATCCCTCAAATAGTGGATCTGGTTCCCAGCACTAGGAATCTGCATTAAATGACACGGAACACATTCCTAGATTTTCTCAATCATTGGAGCTCCATAATTTTTGCAATAATTCCATAATATGTTGTTGATTTATTCTCTAATATTGATCCTCCTTTAGTAGGGAGAAAGTCCCTAGATTGTCTCGTCTCCAATTCTTCATAATCTTCTCAATATTCTTACAATATTCTTAAAATATATATTATATTTATATATATAATATATATATATATATATATATATATATAATATATATATAGATTAGGCACAAATATGGCAATTATCCATAAACCTTCCTAATGAACATATTAAAGTTAAAAATATGTCATATAATGAAAAAAAAAAGAGGTTTAATGTGTTGAAGGATGGTCAAATGGGCCTTAATTTATGTCTAATTTGGAGGCGCATCAGCAGGAAAGCTCATATGAAGGTGTTCCAAAGGCAAAAGAAATTTTCTCCAGCGAGCAGTGTGCATTTCTAGTTCAACAAAGTCAATTAACTAGGAAATGTGAATTTTACAGGGAGGGCTAGATCAAGTAGCTATGAGGAAAAACAATTTTCCTAGAATATTCCCAGTGGAGATAAATTGTCAGACGATTTCTAGTTGTCCCATTGTAATTCTCTATATTTTTTACATAATAATAAAACCCTCATCTATTGCAGAGATTTTTCCAAGGACAGTTGTCCAAAAACAACGGTGTTAATTTTATTGCATGTGTACATCTATTTCTCAGTTCTTGTGTATTTTTCTACATCGTAATTTTATAGTGAAGACAAATAAATTTTTAAAGTTAGGAGAATAATTTCTAGTTGTTGCAGTTCAAGGAATTTTCATAGTGACAAACTACCCAATGGAATATCCACAGTAGTTTACAGATCATATGAAGAACCATTGGTGAATAGTAATAGTCACTCAAACCTCTTGGAAGATGAAACCAAATGTTAAGCATCCAATATATTTATGCATGTCTCATGTCAATAAACAATATTTAATGAGTTATTCATCTTGACTTAATAGTGGTATCAGATCATAATTTTTTCTTGATAACTTTGTGATCTTTCCAGAGTTGCTTTCTTCTACATCGTGTGTGTTGAAATTTGTAGCAATGGTCAATCTTGATAATTAAGTTTTAACCATCAAAATATGTATAAGAAATGATAAATATAAATGATAATTCCAAGTCGACTTCAAAAGAGGGAATTTCAATTTTTGAAATTTAAACTTTATGTCTCCATAAGCTCAAGTCAACCAACCTACGTGTCACACCAATTCAAGCAGACAAGAAATATATAGATATATATATAGATATATATATATATATATATATATATATATATATATATATATGCTACTCCTCCTCCTCCTCTAACCACCAATTCAAATCATACAGAAACAATATCTTATATTGATCTAAGCAAAGGAGTCACAAGAAAAGAAGGCCAAATTTGGCCAGGACAATCCAAAACTTGATCCAACTATTGTTCTCTCTCTATTTGACCTTGCATGTGTGAAAGGAGGTTGAAATTATTCTAGGCATTTTTTGGAAGCAAACCGAATTTTCTATGGAAGAAAAGCAAGCCGAAATTCAACCTAGTTAAACAAATTTGACCAAATTCTATGAGAAATAATTTGACTTGGCCTGTGGACAGTTTGTTGGGATGGGGTTCCCTACATTAGTTTGGGGTTAGATAACCCAAATTTTGGCACAATTTTGTAAATGATGTAAAGTCTCCGCGATATATGGATGCAAAACACGTAGATGAATAGGAGTCAAAGGGGCTTAGTCCCTTGTTTTGGTTAAGTTTTGAGTTGGTTTTTGATATTCACCCATGGTCCGCGGACCATGGCATTGTATGAAAAAAGTCTATAAATAGTTGAGTCTTAGCAAAAGAAAGAGGTAACTAGAGGAAAATAAGATAGGTAATTGGGTTGGTTGAAGAGTCTTGGGCAGGAGCTAAGGCATGAAGGCTCTGCTTCCTGCACTTAGATAGGAAAACAAAGGCTCTGCAGTTCAGTGCGCAGACCCCTGCAGCTGTGTGTGCAGGGTAGTTTGAGTCTGTCATCTGTGAATTAAGATCAATAAAGGCAAGTTTCTGAAGAATTATTGAGAATTTTTTTTCATGTCTATTTATGTTATATGTCGTTGATGAATGACTTGTTTTATGAAATATTGATTGAATGCTACACAATTCTCTTGAATAAGTCTTAATAATGTACGCAATGCATGTTTAAACACTTCCGTGAAGACTTTGGTGATTCTTCTCATGTTTACTAATGAATTAAGTAGATCTGCGTGAACACCAATTTAGGATTTCCTTCTGATGTGCGTAAGTAGGTAGATTGACTGTTAAAGCTCTGCAAGGATTGATCGTGGACTTTCGTGAAGGTCTGAAGGCTGTTTTAATAGAGTTTATAGTAACAATCCCTAGGATTCTACCGATCTCCGCGAAGGCAAATCTAAGGCACGGAAAGACATCACACTAGTCTCTAGATGCAGAAACTTGGTTCTTGCATCCCCCCATACTGCCTCACTTGAGACTGTAGCATGCACTATGCGGGTTCTTTCTGAAAGGGCTAGTAGTGTAGGATTTTGTTGGTTGGTGCAACTAACTCAGAACCTAGGTCAGGATGCCCTAAGCCAAAAAATGGTTCTGTTTCTAGCACCGGGATCTGCTTGAAAGAGATGTGTGATGTCGCATCATTGGAATGTAATCAAGAAAGAAATTGGAAGGTGGTTGAATCGCAAGATTCACGAATTCACGACGCAAGAAAACAGGAATCTGCACCCGTCAAAGGAAGAGTGGTTGAAAAGGTATCTGTATACATAGATACACAAGATCTTCTTCTGCACCTTCCCCATTAAACTGTATGAAAGGTTAGCTAAATTGACAAACAGTTAAGGAAGGTGGAAGCTCGATAGTCCTATAGTGTGGACTCCATAATTAGTGTGACGACTAGAAACCTCTGAAAACAAGATCACGCGGGCTGTCAATCATTGGCTCGATCGAATTCTAGGAGGATTTGTTATAGAATTTTCATTTGATACCTCAGTCAGCTATAGCGAAGCAGAGCGAAAATTCTTCAAGGGACCGCGAGGTAATTACTTAAGATCATTGAATACTTGGAAAAAATGTTGTTATGTGAAAAAGGGTTGATGCCATTACCTTGATGTTCGGAGATACGTGAAGTGGAAGATTCTTTATAAATCGCGAAGGAGCAAGACCAGAGAATAGTCCCTTGATTGGACCTCCTTCAAGTGACGATGAAGGGGCAAGGCAGACTACATCGTCAAGTGATGTTCATCTAATCACTCAGGAAATTCCTAGAACAAACCACCCATCCACTCCACCACCACCTCCACCTCCACCGCATACACCTTTACCCATACCTCCACCTCCAACACCACCTTTCAACTTGGTGAACACAATGAAAATGTCGATCTTCAAGGGCATAGGAAGTGAAGATCCTGAGAAATTCTAGTTTGTTGCGAAATTTGTATGGACAACTCAATAGATCATCGATGATAATATAAAGAAAGCGCAATTGGTTACCGCTTTTCAAGAACGCGCGCTAACCTTGTACATTAAATATTGCTCTGATAATCCTCTTGCAACACTAGCATAGACTAAGACTTCTTTCAACAAAGAGTTTAGTAAAACTAAATCTGACTCATATTCAATAATTGGATTTAAAGAGATCATGATGAGGTTCGAGGAGACGCCCTGGGAATTTGATCAGAGGTTGAAGTTTTAGATTCAGAATACGAACCTAGGAGTACAACAAATCCACTCATAGTCAGAGAGCTTACACTTAGAAATATAGAGTTTATAGAAAGATAAGGAAATTAAACTAGAAGCACGCGTAGAATTCTGGTTTTTGAAGTGCAAGTGCCATGGGCATGATAAAGATCATTGTCTCGTGTACATGAATTATATTACAGGAGAGAGGCCGATTCCCCTGAAGCCAAAAGCCCCAGCAGGGCCGAGCAAGGGGGTCGCGTTGTGGTGCGCCATTTGTCAAGTTATTGGGAAACATGTGATAAATTATTGCCATTTACTTCAAAATCTCATTCAGACCCCTTGGCAGTTGTTCTGTAATTTCTGCAAATCTATGGGCCACGATGAGTGCCACTGTCAAAGCTATGAGCTAATGATGGAAAGAACCCCTACGTACCGTATGCAAGAAGAAACTTGGCCTCCATATCAAGGCATCGAAGGAGCACGCAGAGGATATGAACGTCAAGGATGGGGCCAAGGAGGAGGAGGACTTGGTAGAGGTCATAGTTAGATTATCTACTACAACCTCAGACAATCGAGGCACTATGCACGAGACTACCAGAATACTACATACCCATCATGTCAATACACAGATAGTTTGACCATATTATAGAAGAATGCCCGATTCTAATAGCTAAAATGCAAGAGAAGAAAACGGAGCCTACACATAATTTATAGATGATGAGGGTTGAGCCCCGCGAAGAATATCAAAGCGTTAATATCATGCTAAGAAATGGAATGACGACTGGATCTAATCAAGGTAAACAACCTAAAGAAGAGGGATGGGTCCACAAAGCGCCAAAGACAGAATCTGGATTTGATTTGGATTGTACTAAGGAAACATTTATGGAATCCAAGAAGAGCTTCAAGGAAGCCTCCACCTCAGGAAGCTAGGGAAAGATACAAAAACTCAGTGCGCCTACAGATGTTGATCCTTCTGTACTCACTACATTTTTGGAGAACTAAAAGAATTTGTTGCATGATAGCAAGGTTGTGGAAGGCCTACAGGAACTAATAAATAAATGTGCCACCAAGGAAAAGGCCCCTGGTGAACACCGCATGGTCAGAAATATTGGCAAGCATAAAGCACGAACAGGGCAAGAGATGGCTAAAAGCGCAGATAGGTGATTACGAGATGGACTAGGTCATTTTGGATTTGGGGTCTGATGCCAACGTACTACCGAAACAGAAATGAAAAAGGATGGGGAGACCTACGCTGCAATGGTCTCTGATTCAACTCAAGATGGTGAACTAGCATAAAATTATCCCCATGGGACAGTTATATGGGGTAATGGTGGATATCGAAGGTGCAAGTGCAATGGAAAACTTTGAAGTTATAGAAATTGCTGATGACAGTAATCCTTATCCCGCACTCCTAGGAATCGATTGGGCTATTGATATGAATGGGGCCATCACTTTGAAGAAAAGGGTGATGTCATTTGAAAAAAAGTCGCTTCGGGTTATAGTGCCTCTGGACCCTGCAGAAGGCATGTGTTATACTGAACCAGTCCACGATTATGAAGAAAGTAATGATGAATTGGATCAAATTTACAAGATAACAATGACAAATCAAGATTAGATCAATCTGACAACAAATTGGCGGATTCCATGGGACCGGGAGATTTCTTGCACCTCTGATTCAGACGAGGAGTTAGAGCATTGGCATAATCGATTACATGAAGTCTCTACATTGCAATGAAATATGATGACGAAGTCGCTGCACTGTGTTTCATTGGAGGTAAGAAAATTACCTTATTATGATGGTTTAATTGACATAGATCTGTTTCTGGAGGAATTGAGCGTGAGGTCCCTGAGGACCACCGCTTCTAAGCATTAGAGTTGGCATTGCGTGCTACTCCTGCACAATGGTGGGGTACACATAAGGATAGTTTTGTTGGATGGAAAGATTACAGAAGAACGATGAAGATACGGTTTGGGCATGCTAACACCAGAATAACTGAGAAGTATAATGGAAAGGATGATCCGTGAAATCACCTAGAAAAATTGACTAAGGCATGGGGAACATAACCATAGCCAGAGTGGGTACACAAATTTTGTCATACCTTGGATACAATTCCCATGAACTGGTATCTGGAAACGAAGCTTTGCCATGGCACCGCGGAATGGGATGTAATGAAGGAAGGGTTCTTATTGACTTTCAGTTTTGAGGATGGGTTTGAAAGCATTGATGAAGCACTGCAAGAAATTAAAGTGGTTACCTTCATAACGACAAAGGAATCCTTGGAATGGACCCAAACAAACTGGAGCACCCAGTTGTGCCATGCATTGGAATGTTATAATGTGACCGTTGAAGAGGAAGAAGAAGACACAAGGAACATCAATATTTCAAAGGCAGAAGGGCATCGCGAAGTTGAGGGACCACAAATAGAAAATTCGGACATCTTCACACCTATGAAAATAAAGAAAGTAAACATTGGCACTGAGGAAGAATTGAAATTCGCAAAAATTGGAGATTACTGGGATGATACTATAGTCGATAAAGTTGTTGAATTACTCCACGAATACCAGGATCTCTTTCCAACTAATTTTTCAGACGTAAAGGGCATAATTGATGATTTGGGTGTTATGAAGATCACACTGAAGTCAGACACGAAGCCTGTTAAACAGAGGCCTTCCCGCCTTAATCCTAAGTATAAGGAAAAGGTTCACCAGGAGCTGGATAATATGTTTGAGGCAGGCATCATAGAACTTGTTGAAGAATTCGAGTGAGTGAGTCCAATGGTGGTTCAAGAAAATAAACAGAAGGGTGAAACAAGGATTTTCCTAGATCTATGGAAGATTAACAATGCATGTGTCCACGATCCATTTCCGACGTCGTTTACAGACAAAGTGCTAGACAATGTTGGAGGGCAGGAGGCCTATTCCTTTACTGACGAGTTTTCAGGGTATCATCAAATCAAGATCGCGCCAAAGGATAGCAGCAAAACAACCTTCACAATAGAGTGGGGTTGTTTCCAGTACATTATGATGCCATTTGGACTAAAGAATGCGCCTGCGATATTTTCTCGCATAGTCATAGCAGTGTTCAAGGATTTCATTCATAAGTTTATGGAGGTATACTTTGATGACTAGACAGTGTTTGGATTAGTGAAGCATCGTGTAGAAAGTTTGCGCCTGATGTTCGATACATTTCGCAAATACCAGATCGCGTTGAATTTGA
Organism: Pinus taeda; assembly: GCA_000404065.3. Lineage (NCBI taxonomy): Eukaryota > Viridiplantae > Streptophyta > Pinopsida > Pinales > Pinaceae > Pinus > Pinus taeda. The sequence goes on along the minus strand of APFE031086117.1, from coordinate 58,337 downwards.
AAAAATGCATATTATGTGTTCATTTTGGGATCTTGCTGGGTCATGTTTTGTGCGCAAGGATTGATGGTGGACCCTACAAAGATTGCATTAATTGTGAACTTGGAGGCCCCTAGGAACGTCAAGTAGTTACGTGCAACGTTGGGACATATGGGATACTATAGAAAATTTATCAAAGCTTATGCTCAAATTACTGCACCCATGGAGAAATTGCTAAAGAAGGACGTGACATTATGTTGGGACGAAGAATGTCAGCGTAGCTTAGATGTGCTAAAAGAAAAGATGGTCACTGCGCCTATCTTCATATTCCCTGATTGGATAAAAGAGTTTCATGTACATGTGGTTGTTTCTTGCATTGCGCTAGGTGCAGTACTAACACAGGTCGGTGAAGGAGAAATGGACCATCCTAAAGCCTTCCCAAGTAGGAAGTTATCAAAGGTTGAGAAAAATTATTCAACGACTGAGCATGAAGGGTTGGCCATGGTGTATGTGCTGTAAAAATCTAGGCATTATTTGTTAGGAGGACATTTCAAGATGTACACAGATCATTCTGCCTTGAAATACTTGGTCAATGAGCTTGTGTTGGGGGGGGAGATCTGCAGATGGTTGCTATTATTTCAAGAGTATGACTTTGAAGTCATTGAGAAGCTGGGGAGGTTAAATGTTGGACCTAACCATCTGTCGAGAATCGAAACAGGAGAACATAATAACTTGGAGGAAGGGTTGCCAGATGCATAGCTCTTTTTGGTGCACGCAGCAGATGTCCATTTCCATACATTAGTCACTTCTTGACTATGGGGATGGCACTGGAAGGATATAAACTTCAGCAGAAGAAGGAATAAGTAGTGCGTGCGATCGATTTTTCAGTTATTGCAGGATATTTGTATAAAATGGGTGTGGATGAAATATTGTGAAGATATGTGTCAGACTTTGAGCGGGACAGCATTCTCGCTGAAGCTCATGGGGAATTTGCAGGAGGCTATTATGCAGGCAAGGAAACTGCGCAGAATATTTTGTGCGTAGGTCTATGGTGACCAACATTGCATAAAGATTCCAAGGCATACTGTAAGGCGTGCGATGCATGTCAAAGAAGTAGTATATCGTCACGAAGAGATGAGCTACCACTACACCCTCAGGTATCTTTGCAACCCTTTGAGAAGTGGGCAATTGATTTTGTGGGGCCAATTCAACCCCATGGAAAGAAAACGAGTGCGAGTTATATTATCACTGTGACAGAATATTGAAGCAGATGGGCGAAAGCACTGCTAGTTAAGGATTTTACATGGGCTACGAAAGTAAAATTCTTGTTTGAGTATGTCTTAACCAGATTTGGATGCCCAAAAGTATTGATGAGTGATAGGGGTACGCACTTTTTGAACGAAACGATCAGCGTGTTGACTAAGAAATTTCAGGTCTACCATCAAAAGATCACACCATATCATCCGCAAGTGAACGGAACTATTAAAGTCTTTAACAAGATTTTGGAGAAAGCACTGACAAAGATATGCAACACGCAGCGAAATGACTAGGATGTATTCGTACCTGCAATACTCTGGTCTTATAGGACTACTTGTAAGGAGCTGACAAGGCAAATGTCGTTCAGATAAGTATATGGAGTCGAAGTCATAATGCCGATGGAATACATTGTGCCTAGTCTATGCATAGCATCTTTGATGAATATGGCAGATCGCGAGGCCTTGGACAAGCGGCTCGCGCAGCTCATGGAGCTCGAAGAAGACCGATTTTTGGCAAGATTCCATCAACGAGTGTAGAAGGAATGCAAAAAAGCATGGCATGATCGCCACATCAAGCTTCGCACATTCAAGGTAAATGATCTTGTCATGTTATATGATAGTAAATTCACTAAATTATCAGGTAAATTCCAGATGCATTGATTAGGGCCATATATTTTCAAAGAAATTACAGATGGAGGTGCAGTTCAGTTCGCGAAGCTAAATGGGGAACCCTTCCCAGGAAAAGTGAATGGGAGAAGATTAAAGTTGTATACAGGCGATTGTGCCCAATGACTATATGGCAGCAGGATAGTCTTAGTGCTCTAGGCAGTTGCAAGGGAGGACAGGACTATAAACTACACTGCCCGTCTTGGTGGGAAACGCAGTGCTCAGGAAGATGCGCCAAAGGGGAAGGTACCGCACAGCCCAACAGGAAAATGACCATTAGATTTATTGTTCATGACTTTACAGTCAGAAAAAGGTTAAGAGAAGTGGTCTAGTGGCAATTAAGGAAAAAATATTTGGGGTAACGGTCGGATTTGAATTCAAAACCCCCTATAAATTACGCATGTCGGTCCAACAAAGAACACTTTGCGCTCTAAGACTTGTTGTTGAATTTCTTTGTTTGTCGCCTATCAGCCGCACATTTTGGGAAGATTTAGTTGCGAGCCCAATGTTTGCCAGATTACTTGAGATAAACCATAAGTTTATCCTTGAGAAAATGTCTGAAACAAACCCTACAGAAAATGATAGTTGTGACGATGTTATCTTTGATGCAGCAGCCCCAGAAGTTGTAAGTATAGAAGCTCCAAATGTTGTGCTTATGGCACTGAGATCACCTAGGCCAAAGCACATCCCTACCAGAGAAAAACAACTAGCCAAGCCAAAACAATCCGCGAAGGAGAAGCAGAAGAAGGTGCTGGTGCATAGGTCACCAAAGAAGCATACTGAAACACAGGCAAAGCAGAAGAAAGATAAGCAGCCAAAAAGAGTAGTGGACTTGGAGGTGAAATCATTCCAAGGAATGGAGGAAATTGATGCCGAAGGGGTGGAACCCATGACGAGGCTACCAAAGTATATCCCTCCATGGAAGGGAAAATCAAAGGTAATGAAGGACCCTAATACCGGGAAGTTTACAGTATCCATGCCTCTATTGCCTGAGCAGGTCCCCTTTGAAGGTCCTCGACTCGCGTGGATTTTGTTGTTAAATATGGAGGATTGGGACCTCGCAGACCACACTAAGTTTCCACATTTAGAAACGGATAAATATATGTGAAATATCTATTACGAACAAACAGGTGTTACAGCACTGGAGCCGATGGAATGGGTCTGCGGTGTTGAGCAATCAGGGTTGCTCAATCTATTGTTGATGCCACATTATCACCGCACCCCCATTAATATGATATGTGTGCGCCATCTCCTCACGTTGGTGCATGATGGGTGCTTATGGCTAGGATAGCCTATCCCCATCGCAGACATGTTGATTCACAGAATCATGTGGCTGCCTTACAAAGGCACAAACTCTGGCAAGGAGTTTGAAGGTAAGAATAGGGAGAAAGAGCTTGCAGACAAAATGAAGAAGGAATACGGCCTCCTCAAGAAGTTGTGAGGGTATTCCATTGTCTCTATTTCAGACCAAGTAGTGCAATTTGCTGCCCAGATTTTAGCAGGAAAGGTTATGAGAAAACATCGCGCTGACAAAGTTCTAGCCCAGTAGTTTCACTTACTGCACAGTGCGCGAAAGGCGTACAATTTAATTGGGCTAGGTACCTTTGTCAGGAGTTCCTAGCGAACTACTGAGAAGCCTAGGAGGAAACCAAGTCGTTCCACTACGCTTGATTGCTACTATCAATTGTGCTCGTTGCATGGAGATTGCCAGAGGATAGCCAATTTCCTCCTCTTGAGGAAGGATTGTCGGAGGCAGCGATATTCACCTCTTTATGGTCTACGCAAGCTGTAGATCCAAACAAGCAGAATACAGGCAGGCATTGGACAAGCGAGCTCAGAGCAAGCAAGCTTGACACCGGGGACAAGCCAAGCAACAGAGATAGTAAGGACCCTGGATCTCAGGACTATACCATTGCCAGATGGATCCATTCACCCAGAATCAGCGGATGATCATATTATACTTAGTACAGTAAAGGATATAAGACTGAATATAGCGACACTCTCCAACAAAACCCTCCATGCACTGCCTAAGGGGGTGACAGATGAGTTGAAAACCAAGGAGCAGCACGCCCTCAACCTCATAAGTGGGTACAAAGTCAACAATGAAAAAATGTTCATTGAAAAGACACAGGCTCTAAAGGACAAGGAGGAACAATGGGAGCGTAGCTCAAGTCTAGAGTTAGCAGTAGCGGAAGCATGTAAGACAGTGCCTGAACTTCACATCCCGAAGGATGCACAGCTTGAAGCCAAAATCAGAAAATTATCCTCTGGTGTGCGTGAGGCTAGAGGAGAACTTGGATGAGTAACTTTTGAATTCAACATGAATATTGATGAGCTGCAATTGAAGTTGCAGCCCACGACACCGTCTGAGGTCCGGAAGCAATGTGGAATTGCAATTAAGGAGGGCATGGCTACCTTGGATACCACAGTCACTGACTATGAGGCACTGTTTGATCAGGATATGGAGTTATTGACCAATCTGCAGAAGGATCCGAACTTGCAAACATTGAACATAGAGGTAAGGGAGATGCAGCACCAATATGATGAGGTCAATGCGACTACGCACACCTTAGCACCAGAGTACCACCTTGCCAAGTTAGAGGAAGGAAAGCAGTTGCTTGCATAGGTAGAGGAAGCGCAAAAGAAAGAGGCTTTGCTAAAGGCCAAGTTGCAGCCTTGGTTGGATGAGGCTTATCAGATCACGCTCTCCATTCAAGATAAGCTTAAGGGATTGTAGCAGACACAACAGACAATGAGGCTAGAAGTAAAAGGACTAGCCACTGAGAAATTGGTCGAGGAGGTTTGACAGGTAGTAGCACAGAGCATTGTTGAAGTTGCAATGACCCATGTGGAGCTGGAGATCTTCGCAGTAAGGTCGCGATGCCAGCAGAGTGACTCAAGGTCGAGTCACGATCTTTATGTTGGGGGCCTGTTGGGATGGGGTCCCCTGAATTAGTTTGGAGTTAGATAACCCAAATTTTGGTACAATTTTGTAAATGATGTAAAGTCTTAGTGATTTGTGGATGCAGAGCATGTAGATGAATAGGAGTCAAAGGGGCTTAGCCCCTTGTTTTGGATAAGTTTTGAGTCGACTTTTCAGATTCACCTATGGTCTGCGGACCATGGCATTGTATGAAAAAAGTCTATAAATAGTTGAGTCTTAGCAAAAGAAAGAGGTAACTAGAGGAAAAGAAGATAGGGAATTGGGTTGGTTGAAGAGCCTTGGGCAAGAGTTAAGGCATGAAGGCTCTACTTCCTGCGCTTAGATAGGAAAAGAAAGGCTCTGCAGTTGAGTGCGCAGAGGCCTAGGTAGAGTTTGCAGCTGAGTGTGTGGACCCCTGCAGTTGTGTGTGTAGGGTAGTTTGAGTCTATAATCTGTGAATTAAGATCAATAAATACAAGTTTCTAAAGAATTATTGAGCATTTATGTTCATATCTATTTATGTTATATGTCGCTAATGAATGACTTGTTTTATGAAAGATTGATTGAATGCTATGTGATTCTCTTGAATAAGTCTTAATAATGTACATAATGCATGTTTAAACACTTCCACGAAGACTCTGGGGATTCCTCTCATGTTTACTAACAACTTAAGTAGATATGCGTGAACACCAATTTAGGATTGCCTTATGACGCGTGTAAGTAGGTAGATTGACTGTTAAAGGTCTGCAAGGACTGATCATGGACCTTTGCGAAGGTCTGAAGGTCATTTTAACAGAGTTTATAGTAACAAGCCCTAGGAGTCTACTGATCTCCACGAAGGCAGATCTAAGGCGCGGAAATACATCACACTAGTCTCTGAATGCAGAAACTTGGTTCTTGCATCCCCCCATACTGCTTCGGGTGAGACTATAGCTTGCGTTACGCGAGTTGTTTCCGAAAGGGCCAGTAGTGTAGGGTTTTGTTGGTTGGTGCAAGTAACTCCGAACCTGGGTCAGGACCCCCTAAGCCAACACAGTTTGACCAAGTTTGACCTAGGTTTTTTTGTTGGTTTGTTTGACTTTATTTTGAATGGAAAGATCAGATTGTATCTCGTATTGAATTGAATAATTTCTCTAAGGAACTATTTTTGGGTTTTTCCCTAGAAGAGGGTTTTCCCAGGGTAAATCTTGTTGTGTCTTTGTGCATCATTGTTCTATTGTGATCTCTTTGTCTTACAACATTTTATGGTAGGATTTTTGAAGTGTAATTGCTTAATGATAAACTAGAAGTGCTAAAGAAAATATCAAAATCATTAGAATTAATTATCGGTATCAGAAATTTGTGCTTGTATCTATTGCACTTGAAAAATTAACATGGTACCAGAGCTCTAGTGAGGAAAAAATGCATTGATATCACTTCTGAAGAAATCTAATTATGCAATCAGATTTATGAAAACATGAGCTAGAAGCTGCATCAAATTTTAAATCTTTTAAGACCATAATAGATCTCATTCTTGAAGAAAATTATGTTATAAAATATTTAAAAGGCAAGGTTCTTGAACCTCAATATAATGAGGAAAAGATCCAGCACAAGAGAATGGAAACCATGGCCAAGAGGATTCTTGTTGAATCCATCAAATACCACTTGATTCATTTTGTTTCGGGAATGAAGACTTCAAATCAAGTATATGATACCCTAGTAGGGTTGTATACAGCTAACAGTATTGGATAGAAAATTACCTTAAGAAATCAACTTTTTAATATTCAGATGACTAGGTCAGACATTGCGGCCTCATATTTCATGAAGATATCTTAGTTGAGAGATCAACTCAAAGCCATTGAGGAAATTATTGATGAATTAGAACTTGTGACTACAACTCTTAATGGTTTGTCTAATTCATGGGATTCTTTTATATCAAGCATAAGTGGTAGAACAACATTTGATCAACTATGGACCTCCTCTATCTAAGAGGAGTCTAGGTTAATTCCAAAAGGGAAGATTCAGAAACCTCGAGATGGTGAATATCAAGCATTTGTAGATAATTCGAAGCATGATAAAGGAAGAAGAAGAAATTTTGGAGATTTTCATGTAAGAAATGCAGTTAGAAGACCTACTCCCATTCAGGACCAGGAAAAGAAGGATATGTCAAATATTCAGTGTTTCCATTGCCTCAAATATGCTCATTATAAAAACAAGTGTCCTAAAAGGAACAATAATAGAAATAGGAGGGATGCTTCAGTAGCAGAAAATAATGATGAGAATTCACATCGAAAGAAATCTAAATATGGTATATCATATAATGATGAGGACAAGGACATGCTTGATCATTAGTAAATAACCCAAGAGTAGGAGGAAGTTTTGGAGAAAGGCTCCTTCGTATTAAACAAGAAAAGAATATTAACGTATGAAGTATTTATAAAGATGGTAGACTCGGAAGCTGAAAGTTACAACTTTTATTAAAGTCCTGAGAGTTTTTGAAACCCTAGAACAAGACTTATTGACTTAGTTATAGGATAGAATCGATGGCATAAAGTCTTTCCCTTTTTGGAATTATGGTTTTCAAATTCACTTATATTCTTGAAGTTGTTTTTTGTGTAAGGCTCAATATGAAATCTAATTTTGAATATGACTATTACAAGAAAAAGACAGTTGGTACAAGAACTAGAAGATTTAGGATTTGTAAATCCTATAGTAAGATAAGAAATACACATAAGAGAACCAAGATATATTGTTATGTTATTGTTGAGTTCTTGGTGTGGTTGGATATCTCGAGGATAAAGAAATCCTATCTCATACAAAGGAAAACTACATGCATTAGTAAGTTGATGATGAGAATGATGATGATGAGCTTGCAGGTGGGTTTCTGCAAGAAGACTAAGATCAAGAGGGAGTTGTCAAATCCCTCCAATCCTCGGAATAAAAGATAAGTACTCTATATCTCTCTCTTCCTTGATTATTATTGCTTTATTATTAGTTAGCCTCTTATATTTGTTTCTTTCATTGGGTTATAATTGTTTCTTCCATGACATCCTAGTGAGAATTGCAAGAACATCATGAAGGATGCCAAGGCTATGGAAATAGATGGACACATTAGGAATAACAAAGAAAAGTTTATGGCAAGAAGACTCTCCCAAGATTGAACATGAACTTAGATAGAGTAACTTGTGTTCAAGAGGGAGAAATTTTACTGACATCTAGAATCACGAAAGCTCCTAGTTCAGAGGAAGCAAGCATGCCAGTAAGTTTAAAAAAGATGTCATAATGAAGGAAATTATACCGATACATGAAGGGAAGTCGGTGATGACTTCAAAATAGATCTACATGATCAAGCATATGGTAGATGGAAGCATAAAGTGAGATTCATGGCAAGAAGGTTCTCCCGAAAAGAGGGAGAGGATGATGAGGAAATATTTGGTCAAATTGTTAGGTACACTTTTGTTAGAACTATTATTTCTATTGCTTCAATTGAAGAGTACATAAGATGGATGAAAGGACCGCTTTCCTCGATGAAGTATCTGAAAGAAGTGTGCATAGAGAACCCCAGGGATTTTAGGTACATGAGAAGAAGTCTCGAGTTTGTAGACTAAAGAAGGCTTTATACGATCAAAAGCAAACACTTTGGGATTTGTATTTTTCGAATCGATGAATTCTTGATATGACTTGTTTCTAATAAGAGCAGAAGGACTCACGTGGCAGTGAGAGCAGCCAGGAGTGCTACACCAATATCTACTTTAGCATCAAGCAGCAGTGGTAATGGATCCAGTGAAAACGGTCAATTTATAGTTGAGCCAAGGCATACGGTACAGCATGTGTTAAAGTATCGACATGGTACAAGTCTAAAATGATGAAGTACAACTACATGAATACAAAATATCATAAATGAAGTGAACATCATGATGTTGTTTCAGGAGGAGAAAGAAGAAATATCTCTCATGCTTAGCATTGCAGAAGTCGAGTATATTTCACCTAGTTTAGCAAGTTGTGAAGCAATGTGGCTTCGGAAGCTACTTGCAGGATTGTTTGAATAAGTATAGGAGATGACCATGATGATAGATCAAATCATATTGAGATATAATATCACTATATCCAAGACATTGTATAGAAGGGAGTAGTAAGGCTCTAATGCATTTTTCAAAGACGAGCGGGATGTTGACATTCTGACAAAGCCTTTGTTCCAGATTGAAGTTTGTATGCTTTAGAGACAATCTTTAAGTAGTTGAGAATGCTTCCCTCAATTAAAGGGAGTGTTGATTGTTAGGATATTCCGACACATATGAAATAGTTAAGTTCAACTTGGTCTAGTATAGAGTTAGGTAAAGTGTGTTTCTTTACCGTTGTACATTTTGTAACTTATAATCCAACGGTCACGATATGTAGTGATCCGACGGTTCACTCTCTCCTCGGTATTACCGACACTTGATCCGTGGCTTGACACCCGATTGGTCCATGAGTTCTATTTAAAGCGCATGGAGGTTCATTGTTCATGTAATCCGTCTATGAGAGAAAGCTTATGTAAATTTTCATTCTTTGATTAATAAATTTCCTGAAATGGCCACGTTGGCTCAGGCCATGGACTGTTTCCCTCTTTGAGGGTTTTAACCACGTCAAAAATACTGGTGTATTGATTTGAGATATGGTTGTGAGCAGTGTCCTTTTGGTGTTCTTTCTGAGGAACTTACCCTGTAAATTCCTACAAACACTTTTTCACAATTAATACAACTATGTCTTTTTGTTTCCCCCTTGATATTTGGCTTGAATGATGAATTTCTTGGCAAGTTTTTGTAGGGATAACTGATATGGAATTTGGCAAAGGACACCAGGGTTGCGCTTGAAGAATTCAAGAACTGATTTTTTTTTGAAAATTACATGACAATTTATTACAAAATGAAATGACGAATTTTCCTCTGGCCTGCTGACTTTATTGGACATCTTGAAGGCAAAATTGGCGAAACCCTAGACCTAGTGACTGAAATGACTCTTGCTAATCAAAAGACTAAAACAGGGTTGTAAGTGACTCAAAAATTTGATTTTGATGAACAGACCTGAGCTAGCAGTATAAGGCATGAGGGGTAATGAATAACAAGTCCCTTCCATCGGATTATGGCATGCCCCTAACGGAATGCAACTGAGTGAAATGAGTGAGACACCTAAAAATTAAATGCAATAAAGAGAAATGATCTCTAACAGAGGGCTGTAAAGACCGAGTCTAACACCTCCATTTTGAAAAATGGTTGAGAAATGGAGAACTCAGATGGAGAAATGGATAGCACCACTGTGTCCATGGCATCGAGAGGGGATGAAAACATATAATATTTGTCCAATTCAGACAAAATGCACTTTCACCCCACCTGCACTGCTTCTGCCTCGAACTGCGTACCAAAAATCCCCCCCCTGCACTTTCTGCATGCATTGGGTTTTATATCATTGTTTCGTTACAATTTCCCCATAAATCAGGGTTGTCTGATTATAATAGAAGTTGTTTTAATGGAGGATCAGTCGAACACGATGAATCTGACCTTTATTAGCAACAAACCTTGCAGAAAAGCTTAATATTTGGATTAGGCAGATTGAGATCTACTACAGGATTCAGTAGATCGTGGAGGATGAGGCAAAGATTCAGCTGGCCTCTCTACGACTGAGCAGCACCGCTCTTGTCTGGTGGGAGAGTAGATTGCAAAGTAGTAAGAATGTGGGTAACCTTCTTTCCTCATGGCTTGATTTCATTGCTGCGTTAAAGGAACAATTTTATCCCTTCGGTTACAAGCAGAAAGCATTAATGAATTGGCAGTATTTAAGGTAAGGCAAAGGTCAGGATGTTCAAAGTTTTACAAAGGAGTTTAGAAAGAAAGCACTTAATTTAGGCATTGCACTTGACTCACCTGAATTAGTAACCAAGTATATTGGGTCATTACATAGCTACATTAGACATTCCTTATTATTGTTTGAACCTACTACCATTGACTCAGCCAGTGTAAAGGCCATCCATATGGAAAACATAGGAACACATGGACAAGATGACCACTCAAAGAGAGCTGCAACAGCCAAAAGAAGGGGAGCAAAGCCCTCTTGCACACATTGTGAGAAAGAGGGGCATGATGAAGAGAATTGCTGGAAGCTGCACCCTGGGCTAGGACTTGAGAGGAATTATAGAAAGGGAAAGCAGAAGGTCGTCGCCATCATGCAACAAAGCCCAGATTTCAAGTCAAAAGAAGACGAGAAGGTCATAGCCACAAGATTTGCATGGGGTAGGCCCATTGACTTGGGTTTTGACTCCGGCGATGAGATGAAGTTTGCAGCCTTTGGGATTGCGGCAGTAGGACCCATAGAGTTGGGGTCTAATTCTGGTAATGAATCAAGGATTTCCACCAACATAATGAAAAGGGCACTCCCCACAGCAGGACGCCAAGAACTTGAGGAGAAAAACCACCACGCCCAAGCAAAGAATGTTGAGCTAAGGAGGCTTATACAGGAGGCAAGTGAATAAAACCAAAAATTACTACGCCAGTTGCAAGCCAAGGACGCGGACTTGGAAAAACTGCAACGTAGCCATCTGGAGGTAAAAAGCAATTCTTCGATTTCATATGATTTTCATGATGATGAATTTGCTACCTTTGAAAAAAATACGACAAGGATTGGATCCAAACTAATGGAGGAAATGGGATATCAAGGAAAGGGCCTCGGCATCAAAGGCCAAGGCATCATAAACCCCATCAAATTCTAGGAATTTCCGCACTATGCAGGACTTGGATACACCAGAAAGGAGATGGGCGAAAGCTCCAATATAGCCAGTAACCAACCAATGATAAACGACAAAATTCCTTCCTCATAGTCTAGCGATAACGAAGGCTCCATGAACACTTATCGAAGGAACACTAGGGGAAAGTGCCCCAAGGCAGCCTCGAAAGTCTGAAGGAGAAAGAATCATTGTAGTCTTTGCCACCAAGAAGGGCACCAACAAACCTTGTGTCCGATACTCCACCCTCTGGAAACATCGCTAGAGGAGCCAAAAGGTGAACATGTTCAACAGATAAATCCACCCCATTCACAGTGGTATGCTTTATTAAGTTGGTTTTGTTTGGGGTAGTATCTTGTTATGGCCACCATTGTAAATCATACATTGTAAGTAAATGTAAAAATGATGGTGTGTTTCCCATCACTTCAAAGATGAAACGATGATATTTTGGCCTTTCCTTATTAGTATTTGAGGCATTAATTAGTTTTTATGTAATCCTTAGCCAATGAGTGTGTGTTATGAACTCTTGGAAAGGAGGGGTTGTTGGGTCATGTGTGGTGTGCATGATTGCAAAAATGTACCGGTTTTGCATGCAGGTAATTGAAAGTGTGGATTGAGACAGCGTGCTAATGCTTTTGGGGTCCAAAAGCTCTTTAGTGGGTAGAATTGATCCAGGTGGATCTTTAGACACAATGGCATGGAAAAGCTCAAAATTTAAAGTGGTAGAAAGGCAAGTATGTTGACATCAGATCGAAGTGTTCGTCACCTTGATTCCAACAGTGCGAACGAAACTCCAATATGAGTCCAGATGATGAAGTTATCGCCAAAAGACTCTGCCTTTGTTCCTTTGAAAAAAGAGGCATTTTCTCTAAAAAATGGGTTTTAAGCCTTATAGGAAAAATCGCAATTGGAGGAGTTAAAAGGGCGAATAAAAGGCCAGCCGGAGGAACCCTCGATCAGTAATCTCCGATTAATCATAATTTGGGCAAGTGATAGGTGATATCAGTGACTTAAGGCAGGCGACAGCAATTTCGGCAATGGAGCGATCAGATCGACGGATCGGGTTGGCACAACCCAAGGTATAAGACCCGGACCCTTGGGTCGTAGTGATGCGATATGCCAATGCGATAGGGCCGATGGTGATACGCTAATATCGGCGATATCAGTGATCGCGATATCAGAAATTGGCGATTGGTGGATCCCCGCGATGAGGACCAGTGAACAAGCGATATGTGATTGCAATATGGGGACTGAACCCGATGGGTTTATAAGCCAGATTTCATATATTTTGAAGTCCGAGGTTTTCAGTTTTTCAATGTGTCCATGTGTATTTGTGTTTTAAACAAAAAAAGGCTATTTCGGGGTTTGTTTTTAAGAAAGGTCAGATTCATCGTGTCCGACTGATCCTCCGTTATAACAAAATTCTATTATAATCGAACAATACTGATTTAAGTGAAAATTGTAACAAAAAAATGATATAAAACCCAATGCACGCAGAAAGTGCAGGGGGGGATTTTTTACATGCAGTTCGAGGCAGAAGCAATGTAGGAGGGGAAAAACTGCATTTTGTCTAAATTTGACAAATCTTATATGTTTTCAGGCCCTCTCGAAACCACTGACGCAATGGTGCTATCCATTTCTCCATTTGAGTTCTCCATTTCTCAGCCATTTTTTAGAATGGAGGTATAAGACTCCTTTTTATGTAACTGATGATTGTATTCTCCTTTTTCATGCCATTTAATGAATGAAGGCCTCCCCATTGATCGAGCAGGGCTCGGAGACGTAGTCCAAGTTGGACGAACTCCATTATCAAGTCTTGTTTTCTTCTTTCATGCTTTTATGTGTTTCTTCTTCTTTTCTCATGGGCACATTAGATTTCTATGGTGGATGCAATTTTCACATGTAATTCTTTAATACATCTATAAGCAAAAGATCCCTGGATCACCACTATTGAATGGGAATATCTCATAAGAAGGTCAAGGATGAAGCATACTTAAGGAAGGTGGAAGAGGACCTATATGCCCTCTATAACTTATAAGACAAGGTTATCTTTATGAGGTATCCATATCCAGGCTCATAGAACTGGAATCCAAGAAGGGGAAACTATTGCAGGAAAGTGAAGCTCTTTGGAGGCTGAAAAGTAGAGCTATTTCACTGGAGTGTGGTAATGAAAACACAAAAATCTATCAGATTTATGCAAAAGGAAGGAAAAAGGTAAACACCATTTGGAATTTGGTGGACCAAAATGATGCACAGGTCTCCTCCTTTAAGGATTTGGCTAGTTTAGGGAAGATTCACTTGAGGTCCTTCTTCTGGGATGATGCAGGAACCTTGATTACTAAAAATTTTCATGTTGCACAATTGTTTCCTATATTTGTGGATGAAGAGGACAATGTTCTGTTCAGGAAGGAAGTTTCCAAAGAGGAGTTGAAGCAGGCTTTACACAACCTTCAAACGGACAAAAGTCCTGGTCCAGATGGATGGTCCATTGAAATATTTCCTGCCCTTTATGACCTATTAGGAGGGGATCTATTGCGTGTGGTGGAGGAATCAAGAGTTACCGATAAAATTTTGGGCTCTTTCAATGCAACTTTTATTTCCCTTATTCCTAAGGATGATAACCTCAGGACGTTTGATGACTTTATACTTATTTCCTTGTATAATTTCATATATAAAGTGATTTCCAAGGTGTTGTAGTGGCTGCAACCACGCTCCAAAATTTTGGCTGGCATGCAAATTTTGAAGCCTACCTTGGATCTTGTGATCGATCGCTCCTTGGTCACTTATTAGTAAGTTGATGATCTCAAGCCCCCTCCTTGATCTTAATATTTTTTCACGTTCTCATCTTTATGCACTATGTGTCATCTTTGGTCATAGGGATTATTGGTTTTCATGCAAAGGGGATGTTGTCCTGCTTTAAGGGGAATATTCATGTGTATGGGTTGTTCTCATCACATAGACATGTATCACACTCACTTCACACACTCTTGTGACAAAGGTTGTTGCATCAAGAAAAGTATGTTTTTTACATTCTGGATGGTCAATTTCATATCACTAAGTGTTCATGTGTGATCATAGTCAAGTCCTATCATTGTTTACACCAGTTTCACTGATCTCACACTTATTCAATTTCCTGCGCAACCTAGTCTCATCCAACTTTCTGGAATTGCACACTCTGCTTATGTAACCCTCAATATTTTTCCCTTGCCTACTCGAACTGCGGAATGAATAGAGACCCCAGCCTCCCTTGGCATCCAAAAATGCGCAGTGATTTCCTCCAATGTCCTTTCCCATCCAGAACCCCCTATCACCAGAAACTGATAATGTCCCTCAGCTACTCAATTTTTCTTGCAACTTGAAACTACATAGATCTGTCCTCTCGGGACCCATCCCACAGTAGTGCATTGCATTCAAAAACTGCATAGTATTTCCTCTCAGCTATCCAGATCACACTGCACTCTAAAACTGCATAGAGGTGTCCTCCCAAGACCCATCTCACAGCAGTTTCTTACATCTCAAAATTGCACAATGTTGTCCTACCTATCCAATCTACCTTGCACGCAGAAACTGTGCAGAGTAGGCCAACAGCGTTGCTCCCAGAAATTGCGCAGAGCAAGCATCCCAACCTTGCTATGGAAAACTACACAAGTCATCCCGACAGTAGCCGTTGTCCGTTGCAGCTGTGCAGATATATCTCTCAGTGACTACAGGAAAAGGTGTCATTGTACATCACTCTCAATGAGTTGAGGAGAAGGACCAAGAAATCAACTTATGATAAAAGATCGGGACCTCTTGCAAACTTCGCCGGATGCTTATCATCTCAAGGGTAAGTATGGTAAGTAAAGCACATATTTTAAAGTACATCTCTTAGTGTATCTTGTAGGACTTCTTGTCATTTTCATATCACTATGTCTTCAATAACATGTTGTTGGGTGCATGAATTGCACTTATGCAAACTCCTCAACACTTAATTATCAACCCAAGGGTTTTGTAAACTTAGAGATGAAGCACAGGCAATGCCATAAGTGGTATGAAGTTTTCCTATTCCTAATCCTACTTCTTAAATGAAATGTTGTAGAATTAGACAAAAAAAATCTTAAAGACAATCGACACCAACGCAATTCTAGTGTTGGAATGTAAAAGAATAATTTGCGAGGAAATCAAGTAAAGGAACTTTCACAACTAGAAGCAATCTTAAATGCTGAAATGAAATACTATGTTATCTTTAGTATAGATGGCTAACAGTTTAACAAGTGGGCCCTTGAAATATCTATTTCCCAATTGGTCTTCCTTCTACACTAAGCAACCTTTTCTTATACTATTGCATTCTGATTGCACTAGTGTAGGTACAATACTTTATGTGAAAATGTATATTTTTCCTTCTTTACTGAAGACTTATGTCTTTATGGAGGTGTTCTAAGCCTCAAGGCTTATATCACTCTATTCATGTGACAAGAGACCATCTCTTGCACCGAGACAGAGCTTCCTTCACCAAAGTTTCCAATTTACTTTCGAAAGAATTAAAAGACGCGTTGAAAAGAATTGCAATTGCAAGCTCGATTCTGAGATAAATTACATGTGAAAAAGAATGCTTTAATTAACTAAAATTTGTAATGAAAGTAATTTTCATAAAGAAAAAAAAATTCAAAATAATAAAGCAGCAATCAATTTAATTTGCATGCATCAACTGACTTTCGGCAATTCACTTATAACATTTACGTTCCTTGTTCTTAAGTCATAAACTGCAAGTATAAAGTCTAGTGTTTGTAATAATGTTCTTTCTTAATTCATGTAAAGATTCTTCAGAAGCATAATTCTTAATATTGAGAATCATTACTTGAATTGACAATATGTTTGCTTGCAGGAATAAATTAAATTAAAAGCAGGAAAGGAACGTAACACTTGTTGTAAAGTAAAACCGGAGTGCAGGAAACTACATGCACTAGTACAGGAAGAATCTTCCTGCACGACCCGAGCGGAAGCTAAATAAGACAAACATTGCAGGAAGGAAATTACAAGAAAATAATTTGCAGGAAAGAAATTGCAAGAAAGAAATAAACTTAATTAAACTTCCAAAATACAGATCAATTCATGCTTGACTATAAAATGAATTAATCTCATAACTCTGAAATAAACATAAGAGAAATCAAATCCATGCAACTGCAAATGAATAAATGTTCACATGGACATTTTAAATAGCAAAAGCACAAGGGTAAATGAGTTTGGGTTGGCTGGGCCCTAGCCAACCATCTCATTTTTCGTTTAGGAAACGAAACGATTCAACACTTAGTCACACATGAAATAAGAATTAAACATAGCGTGAAGAAAACATGGCACACTCCTTGCATTAACTTGATAAGCAAATATACATGGTAGTGCGAGTCCAACCCAGAACCAAGGGCGATACAAAATTACAACTCAAATATTGCTAGCTTGGCTCTACCAACAGTCTACATTATATACAGTCTCTCGACCTTAGCCATATTCTGCTAACTATAGTCATTTCCTATTCAATCCTTTCGACCGAATGGACTAACAAACAAACTTTGCAAAACCAACTGATGGTTATAATAAAACGCAGACTTTGCTAGCCGTAGACCATATTCTCAGCAAGCATCCTTGACTATACACCGCCAATGTCCATCCTCATATAGTCTGCAACCAAACTAGGAGTTGTGGATAAAAACGCCCACGTGGAATATCACGAAGATCACAGAGAAGCATCATTGGCGATGCAGGAATCTGCCTGCACTAATCACACTAAATAATGATTAACACTTAGTTCTTTAATTACTTTTTAGGAAAGTTAAACATAAGTTACAATAGATACTAAAAGGTATGAAATCTATGTAAAGTAATTAATAAAGCACTTAATAAATCTTGATTATGAAATACGAAGTATATGTAGGAATAGATTATTATCTTGGACTAGTGGAAGAATGAGAGGGTTAAATAGAGATAAAATAGAGGTTAAGGCTTATGGGAATATGTTAAAAATAGAGAAATTTGGGACACCAACATCCTCCCATCCCTAAGTTGTGGTGTGTCCTCACACAATATTTTACCTTCTGCAAAAAATCTTCAAAAATGGGTGGCCAACTCTCAATCCTGTACTTCAATACTTATCCCTATTTTCACTACCTTTGGATTTTTACCTTGGGCTCGTTTCAGATGATTAGTCACCTTCTTGAGGCGTTTGTAGCACTTGAAAGCTCGATACTTCCATACTTTCACTTGTTGTTTCTGCTTCTTGACTTCTGTGAGCAGCTCTACCTCACGTTACTTTTGCCAATTTTGCTTTTTCATGATCTGATTCAAAGCCTCCAGGTCATGAACTTACTGTTCTAATTCCACTATTTGATTGTTGAGGTAGAGGGTAGAGGGATCCATGCTCAAATCCTCTGGTGTAAATACCTTCTCTGCAACGGACTCCAAGCAAGTCTCGTCACTGTTAAGACTAAGGTCATCCAGCGTTTTCATTATGACATCGGCAAAAGTTTTTGTGCCTGGGGTTTCCTTATCACCGAGGGTTTTGATGCTCTTCACAAACTTCGTGCCAAGGGTTTCAGTACATTGTGCACTTAACTCCACAGGGTTTTTAATGCCCTGTTTTTCCAATTCTTCAGGGGATTCAATACCTTGTTCATTTAAACCAGCAGGGGATTCAATACCTTGTTCATTTAAACCAGCAGGGGCTTCAGTGCCCTGTTCATAAAAAACATTGAGGGTTTCGATGTCCTGTCCATCGAAATTGTCGAGGGTCTCCATGTGTTATGCCTCATCATTCTCGTGACCCTCTGCCTGAACTTCTTCTGCACTTGGTGTCATATTCTTCTTTCTTAATCTGTGAACAAGGGTAGACAACAATATGTCATCTTCCTTTTCCACATTTTCATAATTTACCACGATGTGGGACACTGCATCTACAAGAATTGAAAGGTTATGGTATTTAGGCGAAACTTGAGGTGATTCATCAATCACAATCGGAGAGCTTGACCAATACTGATTCGTCCCAGGAGAGACAGTCTTCTTCCTTGTCGAGGTTCTAGTTTTTATTTTCTTTGCTGAGGGTGGAGTGTCTTCAATAGACTTCTTTTCTGCTTGTGTCGGTGTGCTTTTACCCTTTTGCTTGGTAGGGGATGATGTCTCTGCCTTCTTCTTCTTGCTTGTACTCGTGCCAACAAACTTCCATGCACTCCTCTCCCGAAACTCTTTCAGGAATGCCTTCCAGGACACTCCCTTCTCTTCCAGCACTTTCTTGACAAGGATTGTGGTAAGCCCATGACGATATAGCTTATATGTGACTTGGCCTACGTTCCCACTCTACACACCTTTCGCCATTCTCTCGAGACTTCGAAGCAGATGGTAGGGAAAATTGATAAGTTTCCCCGACTCGAAGTGAAACAATAATATCATGTGGTACATGAATGCTAATGTGTAACATGCCTCGCAGGTCATAAATTTATGTAGTATGAACAGGAGGTCTTGCCATTTTCCAAGCATGGCGCTTTGCAGAAGCTCATTCTTCTAGTTAACCTCAAGCTTTTTGTCACTCACAAACCGACACCATTGTTTCTTTTCAAGCCGCTCCTTTTTGAACCACTACTCCCCTGTAGTTGGAAAGCTTCTAGCTCACACAATGGACTCCTCTGTGACTTCAAATTCTAATCAACCGACCCTAGCTCGACCTCCTTCAAACATCTTCGCAAACTCCAGCACCATGGCCATGTCGAAGCCATAAAAACTTCTACAAAAATGGAAGGAATCTGGATTCTTGCAATAGTGAAAGACTATTCTGGTATTCCGCAGTCTGTTCTATCTCCTTCAAGGATGATGGCTCATTCCTTATGGGTGCCATGTTCGAATTTGCCACAATTCCCTGTCAAAACCTCAAAAGGATTTTAGTGAGCGATACTAATCTTTGATGAAAATTTTATGTTGGAGGTCCATCCATCCTTTGTCCTTTCAGTCCCAACCAACCGATCATGTTTAATGATAAAATAGTGGCTCCTCGGTTCAGATGCAGATACATATCATCCTGCTACAGGTGAGCAATAATGATTGGATGTGGTGTAGGCTTATGCGACAGTGGTGTAACGGTCATAATGATCAGGTTAGGAGGTAAGACAATGAAGAACAAGTGATGGGAGATTGGTTCGAATGGAGGTGAATTATGAGTTTTCAGACAACCTGTACTATCCCATGGTCTACCTCATAATTCAATTAAGACATATTTCAATACCCATTAAAAAAATTAGATTTCAGAACCCAATATATCTTGTACTTTAAAAATTTTCCTAAGTCAGTAAATGAGAAAACAAATTATCAATTAAAATATATAATGCTATGATCTATTAGTGTAGGAATCACTCATGTACAAAGTAATAAAATTCCATAAACATTCTTCATAAGACGCTCCTGTACTGTGTGATTTTTTTTTTACACTTGCTTCCATAGTCAGTCGTGCTCCTGCACTGATCCTGCTTGCACTGACTACTTACACTACATCATTCTTACACTAATTTCTTGCACTGCATCGTTCTTGCCCTAACTGCTTGCACTGCACATCTTGCACCAGGGATTTTACCAAAATAAAAATTATGATAGAATACAGTTTTGTAGCTGGAAAAAAAAAGTTGCTTGAATATACAAGGAAAGTTTTATTCACCATCCTTTGGTGTTTCATGAGCATGCCTTCTGGATTGAATGCATCAAATTCTGCAATCAATTTATGAGGGAATAAAGAAGTGGGAAAGGGGTGATTTTCAGAATGGGAAGGAACATTATTGTATGGATTCCAAGAATAATATCACCAAGGGGGATAAACGAGAATGGGATGTGGAAAAAAATTCAAGGGAAATAGAGGGATTTTACGAGATCGGGTAAGGGTAGTTTTCTTTAGAAGAAAGAGGAGAGTAATTCATTGGGGATTTAGAAAAAATAAAATAGTGGGAAATATGAAATGGGAAAATAGAAGAAAGGTAGAATTTTATCTTCAAGGTCTGCCTGCATTGGTGCCATAAAAAGTAATTGCATTGGTAAGTAAGTGTTGGATAAAAATTTCCATGCTAGTTACCCCAAACTTAGGTAAGGGTTGGGTTCCTTGAACCTACTTCTTCTTGGTGGTAGCCAACATATCTTAAAATCAAGTAACATTCCCTTTTTATTAAAATTTTGATCTTCCTACCACCATGTTGGTTTTTAGGTTGATCCTTCTGCAATCATGTCAGTCAACTGATTTTCATAATTACAGTAAAAAAAATTGTCAATTTTTTTTTCTTTTATTATTTTTTCTAATGAGGAAAAGAAAGAATCAAATATTCAACAGGTTGGTGTTACCACCTACCAACTCCTTTCATATTGTTGTTGGACTTGCTGCATAAAACCTCCTTTAGTAAGGGGCTGAAAATATACCTTCAATCTAGCCCATTTACCAGGAACATAGAATTTTGTCCATCAATAGTTTTGATCTCTACCACTCCATTTTCAAACACTTTGACCACCTCATAGGGTCCCATCTAGTGTGTATGGAATTTCCCTTTAAAATATTTGAATCTAGAGTCGTAAAGGAGAACCCAATCACTTGGTTGGAATTGCTTCTTCTGGATAAACTTGTCATGCCACTTCTTTTGCTATTGTTGAACTGAGATGTTCTTCTGAACAACATCCCTTCAGAATTCATCTAACTCATTCAGCTGTAGAAGATGTTGTTGTTGTGCTTCAGAGAGATCTAGCCCTGATTAGACTACAGTCCTGAAAGTCTTGATCTGGAATTCTATTGACAAGAGGACTTGTTTCCCGTACACCAGCTCATATAGTGTGTGTCCTATGCTGTTCCTCCAAGTAGTTCGGTATGCCCACAATGCTTATGGTAATTTGTTAGCCCAATCCTTTTTGTGAATATTTACTGTCTTTGTGAGGATGGATTCAATCACCTTGTTTATGGACTTCACCGGACCATTTTCTTGCAGGTGATACGGTGTAGATTTCCTGTGCCGTATTTTGTACTGCTCCATCACACCCTGTACCAGATTAGAAATAAACCGTGGTCCATTGTCAGAAACAATTTCTCTAGGCAGACCAAATCTAGTAAAGATTTCAGTAAAAAGGAAATCAACAACAACTCTTTCAGTAGCAAAAGAAACAACTTTAGCTTCTACCCATTTTGTAATGAAATCTGTACAAACCAAAATATGTTTTTTATTTAATGATGTTGGATTTATTAGTCCTACAAAATCAATGGCCCATTTTTCAAAAGGCTCAAACATAACTTGAGTACATAAAGGAATTTCATTGGTTTGATTAGGTTGGCCAATTTGCTAACAGTTGTCACATTGCTTGATGTACATTTTGAAATCCTTAAACAAGGAGGGCTAAAAATAGCCAGCTCATAACACTTTGTATGCAGTGCGCTTATCAAAGAAGTGACCCTTGCAAGGTTTATCATGGGAAGATTTTAAAATGTCAAACACTTCTCCCTCTCTTACACATCTACGGATAATCAGATATGCTCTGGTGTAAAAGAGGTCTCCTTTAATCTAGGAATATGCAACGCTTTTCTGTATGATATTATGCTTTTCACGAGCGGATAAGTGAGATGGTAATTTCCCAGTGACTAAATAGTTAGCTATGTCAGCAAACCATGGGGATTTTGTTGACACGAAAAAAACATGTTCGTCAGGAAAATAATCATCAACAGGAATTGCTTCACTGGGATTATTTAATCTTGAAAGATAATCTGCTACTACATATATTTTCCTGGTCTATCAATAATGGTAATATTAAATTCCTATAACAATAATAACCACCTAGTCACTCTACCACTAGTTAATGGTTTATTCATCAAATATCTTATTTCAGAATGATCAGTATGCACAAAGACTTCATATCATGTAACATAATGTATGAATTTATTAATGGAAAAAATTATAGCTAAAAACTCTTTCTTAGTAACTGTATAATTTAGTTCAGCGGGTGACGAGTTTTTACTAATGAAATAAATAGTATAAGATTGCTTGTCTTCTTCTTGTCCTAAAGTTGCGCCAATAGCAGTATCTGAGGCATCAGAGGAAATATGAAATTGTAGGGACTAGTTTGGTCCTCTCAAAACTGGTGCCTAGACTAGTTTTTCCTTCAATGTCTCAAAGGACTGTTAGCAAGCTGTGGACCAAGAAAACTCATTATCTTTAGCCAAACGTTAGAAAAGGGAGGTAGCTATCCTTGAGAAATTCTCAATGAATCTCATAGAGTAGCCTGCATGTCCTAGTAAACCTCTCACTTCCCTTTGAGTTTTGGGTATAGGAAAACTCAAAATAATTTATATTTTTGCAAGGTCAACTTGGATACCTTTGTCAGAAATAAGATGGCCAAGAACCACCCCTGCCTTGCACATTAATCTTCATTTTTTATCACTCAAGGCGAGATGAGCTTCTTGGCAGTGAAGAAGCACTTTTTTTAGATTCTTGAGGGCTACTTGAAATGAATCACCAAACATTGAAAAGTCATCCATATATATTTCCACACACTCAAGGTCACCAAAAATGGCCAAGACTTCCCTTTGAAAGGTAGTCGGGGCATTACATAGCCCAAAGGGAAGCACTCAGTAAGAAAATGTACCCCATGGACATGTAAAAGTGGTTTTTTCTTGATCTCGAGTGCAATTTGTATCTGGTTATACTCACTAAAGCCATCTAGAAAAGAAAAGTACTTCTTACCAGCAAGGGTATCAAGTACCTGACCGATGAAAGGAATGGGGAAGTAATATTTGAGAGTGGCTTAGTTAAATTCTTTGTAGTCAATACAAATGTGCCATCTCCCATATTTTTTCGGGACTAAGACCAATGGAGAGATCCACTGGTTGTCAGAAATAGGATAGATAGAATCAACATCTAAGAGTTTTTGCAATTCTTCCTTTACAACATCTCTTAGAGCTAGGTTCATTTTCCTTTGGGGTTGTCGAATAGGTTGGGTTCCATCCTGAATATAGATATGGTGGGTACAAGTTTTAGGAGGGATGCCTTTCATATCTTCATAGCCCCATGCGAAGGCATCAATATGGTTTCGTAACAAATTCACAAGCTGCTCTTGCTGGGGAAAATCAAAGTCTGAACTAATATGCAAGGATTTGCCTGGACTAATCTCAATAAGAGTGGTATCAGGCTCAAGAGTACATAGAGGTGTCGCTAGAGATGGTGGTGAGGGAGGTAGAGAGTCATATCTTTCCTGAAAATCTAAACTAAAAATCTGACTCAATGACTCAAAATTGGGCATGGTGTCTAGATTGTTCACGAAGTCTTAAATCTCACCCTCCTATGAGAATTCAACATTATGATGTATCAAGGAAATAGGCCGAGTCTCCTCATCACTACTATAGTTTAACCATAAAGTTTCTCGAAGCTCCTGAATGTATATAGCGGGTGGATACAAGGTGACCTTCTTCCTGGAATATCCATGGGAAATATACATGTCACTAGAATGACATCCGATATAAGCATTGTCCGTAGCAAGCCATGCTCGTCCTAAGATCAAGGGATGTCCTCCCACAGGGTTCTTTAGCTGAAGCACAATGAAGTCTGTGGGATATTCCCAAGAGTCTAGAGAAATGACCACATCATCCAACACCCCTTCTGGCTTGATTTTAGATATGTCTGCTAGTTCAAGCACAGTGGGAGTAGGACGAATATGGATCAATCCAAGTTGATCCATGTTTTTCTTGGTCATAACATTAATGGTTGCCCCTAGGTCTATAAGTACATTGGAGACAAGTACATCACCTATCTAAACAAAGACAACATGGCTTCCAGGGTCAGTATATTTCTCCATGTGCATACACCCCATGATTAACTCTACTGCTCTACCAACAAATTGAATGGTTTGAGGTTCTATTCTTCTCCTTCCTGGCTTCTTGAGATAGATTTCCCTATTGATTTTTCTGCAAATGGGGATCTCTTTAATAGCTTGGAGAAAAGGTACCTTTATGAAAAGATCCTAATCTCAGAATCTAGGCTAGTCTCAGGAATGGGGTCCTTCTTCTCCACAACTAACCTCTCTGGATAGGGAGGTCGTTTGGAAGAAGATGGAAAAGGTTCAGAAGGTATGGGGATAGGCTAGATGGTGTCATATTTTTTAGAATTTTC
Organism: Pinus taeda; assembly: GCA_000404065.3. Lineage (NCBI taxonomy): Eukaryota > Viridiplantae > Streptophyta > Pinopsida > Pinales > Pinaceae > Pinus > Pinus taeda. The sequence continues at coordinate 33,647 of APFE031086117.1, read as the reverse complement.
AGGATTTTCCTCCTCAGCTTTCTCGTTGATAATCACCATAGGCTACTTTTGATTTTTTGAGGTTACTATCTTCTCGGATTTGAATTCGAGGTCATTGACTCCAACTAGCATGGACTGATATCTGGATGAGGAAAGTGGGTTCATAGAATGGATCATATGTACCGCTTTCTTATTGGGGTTGGGTAAAGTTTGGGCAGACAGTTGAGAAGGTCAAAATGGTGGAGGTAAAGGCAATGTTGGCATTGGCTAACTCAACTGAGGTAATGATGGTTGTGGCATTGGGTAAGGTGCATATGTAGGAGGGTATAACTGCATAGGTGCAGGATAGGAATGGTGTGAATGATATGAATGGTTTTTCCCTCTCCATCATTTTTGCCAAGATTGGGAGAGTTGTACATAATGATATTGGTTCCCATGCTACCAATGTTGAGAGTGACTACTGTTAGGATAGGAATATGAATGTGCATTATAACGAAAAAAATGCAGTGGAGGTTCAAGAGCCATACCTGCACTTACCTGAGGCTAGTTTCTTCGTGCTCCCATAGCATGTAGTGATTCAGCTTCAGATTGTCCTCCTTCTAGTACAGCTTTCAGCCCAGGTATGTAGGGACATTTTTCCGTGGCATGGTTCTCTGTACAAATTGCACATTTATTAGTTTCTTTAATATCAAGAGGACATTATCTTAAAAGATGCTTTCTTCTACATTTTGGACAAAAAATGGACAATGACTCTTGTTCCTCTACAAGTTTTTGTTGAAACTTCAAAGAGTCTATTTGTTTACTAACAGTATTCATTATTTCAATTTTCATATTGTCCATTTTGTTTTCTAATCCAATAATCATAGCATCAGTAGATTCGGTTGTCTTATTTCTATTCCACACTCCTTTACCGAATCTATATTGGTTCCTTGAGAATTTCCTACACAAGTCACAAATTTGATCAAAAGATTTTTGAGCAATATCCCCATGTCCTAATAGATTTAAATTATTCCTAGCATCATCAGTAAACTCCCATAAGAACAAGGTTCTAATGGTACTTAGATCAAATTTGTGATTTGACCTTTGGAGGATGTACAAGAATCTCTCCAAGTAGTCCTATAGAGTCTCATCCTCATTTTTCACAATAGTAAAGATTTCATCTGAATATCTCTAGTCTTACAATATCCCTGATATTTTGACAATAACACTCTCTTAATTTGTTCTCAAGAAGATATAGTGTTTCCTCCTAGTCCCATGAACCAGTGGAGTGCTACATCCTTGACAGTTGTAGGAAACAACTTTAACTTCTTAGCATCAGATGAATAATCACAACTTCTACACAAAATATCAAACTCAAATAGGAAAGAGTCTGGATCTTCATGTACCTTACTATACAAATGAGGAAGATTTGATGGTGAAATATTTTTCATTTGTACTTGTGTATCAGGATCCACAATTGGGAATCCACTTCCTTCATTTACCTGATTCTCACCACTTCCTTCTGCATGGTCTTCCCGATCTTCCATTGTCATTCTTCCACATGAACCTATCTCAACAGGTTGAGAAGGATGACTACGGGTTCTAATGGTCCCCTTCTTCCCCTTTGTGGGTTGTGTCACACTTGGACTACTGTTGCTAGAGCCCAAGTGGATTGTTCCTGTGTGATGAGTCTAGTTTGTTTGGACTTTCTTCCTGAAAATGAAGGCCCAATATGAGATTTTGTTTCATATTTATCAATATTTCTTTGGCCCCTAGTGGGCTTCGGACCCTTACCTCTTTTAGGCATTCATTTCAACAAATGACAAAACAAAATTTCAATAAAAATGTTGCAACTTAAAAATAACTGGACACCTATAAATTCCTTCAAGCAAATAGAAGCAAATTACAGAAAAAATAATAGTAGACTTACCCCTATTGCAAAAAATGGAAAATTATTACCAATTCAAATCGCCTCCCCCGCAACGACGCCAAAATATTGGGTGCAGGAATTGCACTTAAGCAAACTCCTCAACACTTAATTGTCAACCCAGGGGTTTTGTAAACTTAGAGACGAAGCACAAGCAATGCCATAAGTGGTGTGAACTTTTCCTATTCCTAATCCTACTTCTTAAATGAAATGTTGTAGAATCAAACAGAAAACAATCTTAAAGACAACCAACACCGAAGAAATTCTAGTGTTAGAATGTAAAAAGAATAATTTGTGAGGAAATCAAGTAAAGGAACTTTCACACCACTGGAAGCAATCTTAAATGCTAAAATGAAATACTATGGTTATCTTCAGTATAGGTGGCTAACAGTTCAATAAGTGGGCCCTTGCAAGATCTCTTTCCCAATTGATCTTCCTTCTACACCAAGCAACCTGTTCATGTACTATTGCAATCTACTTGCACTAGTGCAGGTACAATACTTTATGTGAAAACGTATATTTACCTTCCCTATGACAAGAGACCAGCTCTTGCACTGAGACAGAGCTTCCTTCACCAATGTTTCCAATTTACTTTCGAAATAATTAAAAGACGCGTTGAAAAGAATTGCAATTGCAAGCTAGATTCTGAGATAAATTACATGTGAAAAAGAATGCTTTAATTAATTGAACTTTGCAATGAAAGTAAATTTCATAAAGCAAAAATAATTCAAAATAATCAAGCAGTAGTCAAAGTAATTTTCATGCATCAAATGACTTTCGGAAATTCACTTCTAACATTTATGTTCCTTGTTCTTAAGTCATAAAATGAAAGTATAAAGTATAGTGTTTGTAATAATGTTCTTTCTTAATTCATGTAAAGATTGTTTAGAAGCATACTTCTTAATATTGAGAATGATTACTTGAATTGAAAATACATTTTCTTGCATGAATAAATGAAATTATAAGCAGGAAAGGAACGTAACACTTGTTGTAAAGTAAAACCGGAGTGCAGGAAACTACATGCACTAGTACAAGAAGAATCTTCCTGCACAACCCAAGCGAAAGAAAACTAAAACAAAAATTGTAGGGAAAGAATTGTAGGAAGGAAATTGCAAGAAAGTAATTTGCAGGAAAGAAATTACAAGAAAGAAATACACTTAATTAAACTTCAAAACTACAGATCCATTCATGCTTGACTATAAAATGAATTAATCTCAGAACTCTGAAATAAACATAAGAGCAATCAAAGCCACACAACTGCAAATGAATAAATGTTCACACAAACTTCTTAAATGGTGAAAGCACAAGGGTAAATGAGTTGGGTTGATTAGGCCCTAGCCAACATGAATTTTTATTGTTTAGAAAATGAAATGATTCATCACTTAATCACGCATGAAATATAAATTAAACACATCGTGAAGAAAACATGGCATGTTCCTTGTATTAACTTGATCAACGAATATACATGATAGTGCGAGTCCAGCCCAGAACCGAGGGTGATACAAAATTACAAAGTAAACAAAATTATGACTCATAGATTGCTAGCTTGACTCTACCTATAGTCTACATTATATACAGTCTCTCAGCCTTAGCCATATAATGCTAATTACAGTCATTTCCTATTCAAGCCTTTCAGTTGAACGAACTAACAAACGAACTTTGCAAAACCGGTTGGTGGTTATAATAAAACGCGGACTTTTCTGGTCGTAGACCATATTCTCGACAAGCATCCCTGACTATACGCTGCCAATGTCCATCCTCAGATAGTCTGAAACTGAACTAGGAGTTTTGGATAAAAAACGCCCGCGTGGAATATCACGAAGATCACGGAGTAGCATCGTTGGCAGTGTAGGAATCTGCTTGCACTAGTCACACTAAATAATGATTAACACTTAGTTCTTCAATTAATTTTTAGGAAAGTTAAACAAAAGTTACAAGAGATACTAAAAGATATGAAAACTATGTAAAGTAATTAATAAAGCACTTAATAAATCTTAATTATGAAATGCGAAGTATATGTAGGAATAGATGATTATCTTGGACTAGTGCAGGAATGAGAGGGTTAAATAGAGATAAAATAGAGGTTAAGGTTTATGGGAATAGGGTAAAAATAGAGCAAATTGGAGCACCAACACATGCATGTTTACAAGCACTGAACAACATTCCATGTGTTTCCCCTACGTGCCTTGCTTCCTTTTCTCTTGTTGAACTAACGGTCGTCTTTGGCAGGTTGATTCCTATGTCATGCTTTTGATCTGGTTCTAGTGATTTTGAAGGTTTGTTTTTATGTGTTGGGTTGTCTTAGCTATGTGAACACCCATCACACTCACACACAAAGTTGTAAGGATTGTCACACAAGTGTCGTCATAGTCGTTCGAAGGTCTATCCTAAGTGTCACACTTGTCGCTTTCACCATTAGACAGTCCCGTAGAGGGTCATGCTTTTCTATGTTTGTCTTGTTGGTTTGAGGTGTCTTGTCGTTGAGTTATGCTAAGTGTGTGATCACAATGTCATGTATGCACGAGTTCACTTTCTCCTGTACTTAGCCATTTTTTCTGAAAAAGTGTCGACCGGACAACCCTCCTTCAATCGGAACTCGAGTAAGCCACATTGTGTAGTCTCAGCTCTCAGTGACCGTGCTCTACTACCTAGAACTAAGTAGAGTTTTCTTTTTTCCTTTGGGGTAGCCTGCACTGCACAGCCTTGGAAGTGAGCAAGCTGACTGTCTTCAAGAACTGCACAGAAATTGTCTCCAAGACCAATCTAGTTTGCACTTCTCGCAAGATCACTAATTAGGCCTCCCTCTTGTCAATCGGAAAACTTGAACTATACTATGACCCAGGGCTACACTGCTCCCCAAAACTGCGCAAAATTTTCCCAACTGCCTAACCTACAATGTCTGCAAAAATTGCGTAGAGCTTGTGAGTTAAGCCTCTGCTGTTTGTCACTACACTCTTCCTGGTAATTGTGCAGATTTGACTGGAAGACCCCCTCCTGGCTTTCTCTGCTCTCCCTCTGAAAATTGTGCAGTTTTACTGGAAACCTCTCTGCTACCCTACTCTGCATTCATGCCAAAAACTGCACAGCAACTGCTTGTCCTTCATTGTCTCCCATAAATGTGCAATAATGACTAGCAACTCCTCGCAACTCGGCATGCCCTGCTCTGGAAAATTGTGCAGAATTTTTTGCCAATGTCCCTTGCTTCTCAGCTCTGTCTCTCTCAGAGAATCTATGTAGATTCTCAATTGAACCTTGAGTGACCTACCCATTCCTCACCTTGAAAAATGCATAGAACTGTCCAGTAGTTCCCCCAGACACCCTACCTTATTTTCCTCCCAGGAATTGAGCAATTCACTCCAGCTATGTTCCACCTTGCAGCTATCACTGTTGTCCCGGATTGTGAAAATATACCTCCCAGTGACATCTGCATAGTTTTTCCCGATAGTCCTCCGGATCCTCTCATCCAGCCTAAGTTGTGCTTTTAGCAATTTCAGTGTCTTGTCCTCCCTCCTAGTCACCTCGACCCGAAACATGAGAACAATGTATCATGCTAGGTTAGGAGGTTTTGGATTTGATGTCATCCCATCATCAGTGTATTGTAGGAATAGGTACATTGATGGATCATGGCATGACAACGAACGAGATGAAGAAGGAGCACATTCTAGAAGACTTGCTCATAGTTGAACGTACATGCAAAGCATATCACATAGCAAGCGAAAGAAACACATGCATGGAACCATCTTGTAAAGATCAAGACCATTGAAGACCCAACAACACCAAGCTATGCGAAGATGAAGACAAATTACATTCAAGGAAACATCCATCATTTAACAACACAACAACTTGACATGGACACCATAGTCAGCCAATACATTTCAATAATGTCATGTTGAGTTGTGTTATGAGTTGTCTCAGCCACCTCACTATTATGAGTCATAACTATTGTAATAAAATGTATTGTAAAGTGAAATTCCAAGTGATATTAGTGATGAAAACAATCATATGTAATGTAAAGAGTTATATGTAATAAAGTTGAAGAGTCATGAGGGCAGTCCAAGAGTCACAAATGGGAATGTCAAGGGTCACCCCACCCTTTGCTATATATAGAACCTCATAACTCATAGAAGAGGCTTTTGGGAGTTAAAATTTTGTTAGGCATTTCTTAGAGAGGGCTTGAAGAGTATTGTGATGAGCCTTGGCTTATCCACAGTGTAGAGAGAGTACATCTCTTTGGAGGACTAAGCGGTGTTGACTGTAACGTTCCACTATTGGGGCTACTGGTTGTCATCGTTGTATTTATGGATGCAACTCCCACTTTATATAATATAACAGAGCTAACACATCTTCATGCATATGTTGTTATTATAGTTTGACTATTCTGGTTACTTTAGAAATGTATGTTGTTTAACTTATGCATTTGTGTATGAACTATTTCATATGTGATTGTATGAATCTTATTGAAGTCGTGTTGTTGGTTTAACCCATCACTTTGGATTGTTGACTATTTTGCTTTCCAAATTGTGATGTCATTCATCTCGTGTGTTCCTTTCAGGCTGCGTACTATTACAAGCTTCTAAGGGGCACACTTTATTTTCCCCTTCGTGTGTTAGAACCTCCCCATGTATCTCTCTTGACTTGACACAAGGTCACACACTTGCTCCCGACAAGGATATCTTGCTTACCTTTGTGTGCTATCGCAGCCAATGCATAGCTTTACTACCCACTGTTGGGACTCCTACTCCAAATAGTCTGAGATCTAGTTGGGACTTATTACCCAGGTGATCCCTTGACAATTGGTGGGTCCAACACTGTCAACACAAGGCTAATGTTCGTCGAATCACACTTATTTTGTATAAGGTCATATTAAAGGAGCAATTTGTCTTTCTCGAAGGAACACAAATTCATGAGGTTTTAGGTGTGGCTCGGGAAGGATTACACAACTTAAAGACGTGAAGGCTTAAAGGAGTGGTAATGAAATAGATTTTTCAAAAGCCTATGATAAAGTGAGTTGAATTTACCTTCATATACTTTAAACACATTTGGTTTTTGAGGTTCCCTTTATTTTGTGGATCATGGGATGCCTCATGTTGATCTCCTTCATGGTTTTAATCAATGTTTCTACATCAAGGATTTTTCATTCTTAAGGGGGCTTGAGGCAAGGCTCCCCTTATCGCCCCTCATTTTTCTCTTGGTGGTAGAAGGCTTACGCAAGGTCCTATTGAATGCCAAAAACAAGGGAGTATTCAAAGGGGTTGAGAATTCAGGTATTCTTACAACTACACACTTATTGTTTGTAGATGACATTATGGTTTTTGTAATGAATCATGGTGCTTTCTCAATTTTTTAAACTCATCTTTAGCTATTTTTGGCCATGTAGTTGGAATGTAGATCAATAGGGAAAATTCCTCCATTTCTCCTCATGGTCTTGAAGAAGTTACAAACTCATAATTTTTTCCTTTTAATGGGTATGCCTTCAAGGATGGCTTAAAGCATTTGGGCTTTTATTTAAAGCCTAATTATTATCAAAAATCATATTAGAATTGTGTTGCCTTATGGGGGCCTGACCTAGGTTCAGAGTTAGTTTAGCCAAACAAATCCCTACACTACTGGCCCTTTCAGCTTCAGCCCACGGAGCGTGGACTGAAGTCTCACCTGAAGCAGTATGGGGGGATGCTAGAATCAAGTTTCCGCACCCTTGAGATGGTTGTGATGTCAGTTTATTCCAACTATACCTGTCGTTGCACGGGTAGCTTCGTGCTCTGTTCCACCCTTTAGTACCCTCACGAAGTGTTACAATCGGCTTTCGCGCAACCCTAACAAGGGGCTGAAGTCCTTTCGTGCTATTAGGGCAACGAACTGCGATATTTCCCAAACTAGACTAAGAATCTTACTTATCTTATTGACATCTATTAATTATCTTTGCGTAAACAGATATTCTAACTTGCGTTCACTTAACCAATACAGTTATACACATTCGTGCATCATATAAGCATTAGAAGTGAAATTCATTCCCAATATAATAGATGCATAAACATGAAATAAAGACGCAGAAATGATAGAAACTTCTCTTTATTAATACTTCCAGATGATTACAGACTCGACTTGCCCTGCACACTCAGCTGTAGGGGTCCGTGCACTCAGCTGCGGACTACTAGGCCTCTGCGCACTCAGTTGCAGAGCCTCTACCTACGTTATGACCCAAAACTTAGACTTTTTCTTAGAGTTATCTCTCATACATCATATCTTCTTCCTTGATCTATTCATTAACTACTTAGAGCTTCGCTCTATTTATACAATCCCATGGTCTGTGGACCATGGGTAGATCTTCTACAACCGACATTACATTATCAAAATAAGGGTGGAAAACCCTATGACTCTTTAACAACTATGTGCTCCGCGCCCACAAAATGCGGAGTCTTTACATTGGAATTACAAAATTGGGCCAAAATCTGGGCTCTAAGCCCCAAAAATATCCTTGGGGGATCTCGCGCCCAATAGGCCCCCAACACAAACATCATGACTCGCCCTCGAGTCACTCTGTAGGTGCGGAGATCTTAGCATAAAGACCTCCCAACTCTGTTTGGATCGCTGCAAGTTCGGAAACGCACTAAGGGGGTGCTCGCTGGACTTCCTCCATGCGTTGTTCAGTGACTGTTGCGGTTAAACTGCTACCCTGAATCCTCTCCTATGTTGCTTACAGTTGCATGATCTTTGCTTCAATGGAGGCTGTAATTGTATAAGCCTCGTTGATCCATGGGTGTAGGCGCGCTTTCAAGACTGCCTCTTTATGCTGAGTGACATCCACCTGCTCCTTGAGCAGCTTTGGCTGCTGCATCCTTGCAAGCCTCTCTGTAAGGGAAACTGTCTGCGTAGTCCCTTTGACCTCATCGTATTTCTATTGCAGCTCGCGCACCTCTATCTCTAGGTTCTCTATGTTTGGGTCCTCCTGTAGGGTGTTAGGACCTCAAATGACTATTCGAACAGCTTCATGCAGTCTGTCACTGCACTGTCAACCGCCACCATTTCTGTTGTGACTACGATGGTACACTGTTCTCTGACCTCTAGTGAAGTTGAAGGCTGAGCCTTCTGTTAGCGCTTGAGATTTCACCTAGGCTGAGATAGACAAACCTCAAAGCTACATCAAACCATTTCACCTCGTAGCTAGCCCTACGAGGTATGAGAAGGCTCTCTCGGGTCAAACTCGGTGGATTTTTCAATAGGATTAAGTTGACCAATTAGAAACACTGATTTTAGGCTAGTAAACTGATAAGGAGGGTTGATTTAAAGTTTTTTGGGTTTTTGGTGGCAATTGGAGGGAGTGCAATTCAGGGTGCGGGGATTGAGCTCAGTTTTTGCAGGTGGTTCTTTGGGGCAAGGTAGGAGTTTGTGCTGATGCCTTTAGCTGAGATGGGTGATCAAGGAGGAAAGAAGAGAAGCTAGAGATGGCAAACAATTAATTTGAATCCTCTCTAGACAGTGGAAAACATAAATATTAAACAAAATTGAAAGCTGAGCATGCCATGCATGAATTCAAACTTTATCACTTCTTTTGTTTAATTAGAAGCAAGAGAATAAGAGATGGAACACATAAACACACTTACAATGACAAGTAGGAAACACACCATCAACACAATAATCCACAAAAATCCACAATGAAGTCTGCAAAACCCTGGCCTTCCTTTTCCTCAAATTGCAGAGATACAAGTAACAAATACAATAGAGCTTCTCCCTCTAGAATCCAACCATGAAAATGAGTAAGAGAAGGCATAATATAGAAGGTCTAACTCCTTTCCCCACCTCTAGGGGTCGAGCTCAACTTCCTAGGAGCTATTGCAACTAATTCTAAATTAATCACTAGATAATAGGCCAGCACAACAACTTGCCTCTAAAACTTAGGAAACCTATCCATGCATTAAATATTTACCATTTACATCAAAGAAGCTTCTAGAAGTGGTAAAGAAGAGTAAAAGTATCTAAGTGCCATGAAATTCACACAAAATCCATCATTTACATGCCTCAAAAGTCAACCAAGGTGAAAACAGTGTTTTGCTGGCCAAACTGGTAAAAACTGGCAAATTTGCCTGAGTGGTCGCGCCCCTAACTTTGACTGGTCGCGCACATTGGCAGCTCTGTTTGAGGGCCTTCCCGGTGTCCAAATTAGGTACAAGATAGCTCGTTGGAAAGGTCTGGAAGTCGACTTTCCAATCCAACTGGAATTTCTGAATTTGGAGTTGATTTGACCCCTCAAAAATCAAATCGCCCAAGACTGCTTTCTGCAACTCAAAAAAGGGGCAGAAAGTCAAAATTTTCATGTATTTTGAGCTTTTGGGAGCCCAAATATTCACAAAATTTGAAACCCTTCCATAGGCAAGTGTATCTTTGCATGAAAATTCCAAAAATGTAGAGTTTTCCCCGTTCCGAGCTGTCCTCATGACTGGTCGCGTATGGGGTGAGACCACTCAAATGGCTAAAACCTGTAAAATTCCCAAAAATGCCAAAAATGCCTCAAAATTATCAAAATTTCTTGGGTTTGCTGCTAGGAGGAAGATAATGAGTATCATGGTGAGTGAGATAAGCCTCAGCCAAGATACGGAGCGGGTTAGTCTTCTTCTTCCTCTTGCGGACCTCGGACAACCTTCTTTGGAACATTTTCATCTTTGCCTTGCAAACATGCATCCTTGCCCAATAATGGTTTTTCATGTTCCTTAGAAGCTTGTTGTTTTGATTGGCCTTAGCCACCAGCCCCTCTAAGTGTGTATTTACCCGGATAAGCATGGATTCCCTCTCCTTGGGCAGCAAGTCACCGGGCCTCCTACGGTTGATGACTCGATCACTTCGAATCCTCCATGGCTCATCCAACTCTTTCTCATCCTCAAGCTGTTTGTTTCAGTGCTCTAAATATTTGATTATCCATTTTGTCATCAATAATTGTGTTTGCAGTGAATGAATCTCGGTGCTTTTCTCTCGGATGATATCCTTGAGCTCTGTGCTAGGAGAACCGGCGTCAAGATCAATAACCGGATCACATGACACTCTCTCCTCAATCATGGGTTGCTTGCCCCTCTCTACTACCTGTGCTGTTGTCGGCAACGAGGCCCCTTCCACCGGGTGTGGAGATAACACTCGCTGATCTGATGATGATGACGAGACCCCTTCCACCTGCTGTGGAGAAAATACTCGTCGAGCTGCTGCAAACAAGGTTCTATGACCTCTCTGATATGTAAACTGCAGTGGGGAAACAACATGTCTCGGCACAATAATCTCGGGCTGGTGTGATGGACCTCCCTCCTCATGAATGGCCTCTGGCTCTAGCTGTGGCTGTGGTGGCGCTGTAAAGACCTCATGAGAAATGAAGTCTGCCCATGGAATGCCCTGCTGACCCAACTGATGAGAAACAACGAGTTGAATGAGACCATGATGACACAAACTCCTATGCTGCTGAGCTGGGGACTGCCTCTGAAACACGGATGACATCCTATGAATGTCCTGGAAGAAGAAAACCGGGATGTTCATCATCCTCACTCGGGTAAAGTGCATCAACATGCGAATGTGACAAGAGAAGACCTGTGAAAATCTTCCTTCGCATGTAAAGTACTGCATGATAAGTCGCATGATCGAAGCATACTCCGCCCCGAGGAATCTGAAAGGAAAGACCCATGACAAGTGACTCACAAATGCTGGCCTGACATATGGCTCAAAATAAACAAAATCCAGCATTTTGCGCTTGGGCCACACCTCACCCACATTAGGTATCCCGGTAGCCTGTGAAATCATCTCCGGAGATAGTACAAAATTCACCCCTGCAAGAGTGACCTGCCCATCATGAAGGTGTAAAACAAATAAACGTGCCAAATCCCTGTGATGCTGAATCTGAGCAAGCCTCTCACAGAACTGAAAACATGACATATA
>APFE031086117.1:0-21833 GCA_000404065.3 Pinus taeda | reverse complement strand
GCCCCCCTTACGAGGCCTCTGCTGTACCTCTACCTCTGTAGATGATGAATGGTCATCACCTTGCTCATAAGTCTCGGTGTCTGACATGGTTTTGGAGCAAGATGGGCAAACTGAAGGATAAATTGAACTGCTGCCTCTGTCTGCAAAATGTTGAGAACTATGCTTGATCGATTTAGCACTTAGGAGGGCAATTTGGCCGATTTGGAGGGTTTCTGGACAAAACAGGTCGAGTGGTTGCGCCCCTGCTCTGAGTGGTCGCACCCCCTCTGAGTGGTCGCGCCCCTTAGGAAAATGCACTGTAGAAGTGGCGCTGAGTGGTCGCGCCCCGCCCAACTCATCGCGCACCTAGTTTGAGTGGTTGCGCCCCCTAAAAATGAACCCAATTTGCTGCAAGTCGCCCTTCTTGACCTCTCACTTGTTTTTGCAAGCTTGCAAATGCATAATGAGGCTATGTAGAAGGAAATTTAGTCTTTATAGGCCCAAATTTGAAAAAATTAAATCACCAAACCCAATTTCTAATGTTTTTTGCTTTGCAATCACTTTAACACTGTTTTAAGTTCACTTTGCCTGAATTTGATCTTTTGAGTGCTTTAACTCCGTTCTTTTTGCAGGTTGACTATCTGATGGACTTTGGTGAGGAAACCAGGGTTATTGCCGACATTCTGAAGACTTTTGAAAATTTTCCTTACTTTTGCAAATTTCACATGACCTTGGGTTTAAAAACAGAGTTTTTAAATCCAAAGTATAAATGAGTTGTAGCGGATGAAAAATATCAATGGAACATATTTACATACCTCCTTCCGGCTTGCTAGGGACTATTAGACCTTTGACTCATGACCTTGCAGTGATTTTGACCAAAACTCTAGACCTAAGACTTGGGATTTCAAGACAAAAAATAAAACAAGTGTAACACAAGCTCATTCAAATGATATGACCTGATCCAGCAAAGCCAAGAAGGGAACAAAGACCAGCTCCTTCATCAGTGTTATGGCATGCCTAACAGGATGCAAAACTGATGCTGATGAGACACCTACCTATGCATATGCAAAGAGCCGTTGATCACCGATGGAGGGCTCAAGACCGACACTAACACTCTACAAGTTGTGAGTGGTTCCATCATGATTGGAACAAGTTGCTACACTTTATACCACTTGTTCCTCCACGAGGAGTCCTCTTTCAGCTTAGTGTACATGTAATGTTAGCTTATGTGTTGAGCATGGGTATGCCTCCCTTAGCAAAGATATCATGATGTCTATGTATTGTAACAAATGATGATCCGACCAATTGTTCTTGATCCAGAGTTTTCACAAGGTAAAGTAGTTCATTCATCAACCACTATTTTAGACTTTGTGCTTTTGCAAACAATCTATTATAGACCATTTTTTCACATTTGGTCAATGGGACTACAAAATAGATCCATCAACATTCTTGAACACCTTATCATCATCCCTGCAAAAATCCCTAAACATGACTCTCTTAAATCCATGATTTTTTGACCTTCACTACTTCATTTCAGTGATTTTAAGGCCCAACACACCTTGGCCCTTCAGGGACCTGCTTTGAGTGGTAGGTTTCTTAGTTTTTCACCTACTCTAATTAGAGTAGGTTTTCCCCTATTGGGGGTGCGTTAATTAAGAAAATTCAGGAAAAATAAAAATAGCCCTAAAGCTTCCTCTTCCAGAAGCTTCTAGGAGTTGCTATAACCATTTACCTTGGATATGAACTTCGAATCCTATCTTCCCTACCTTAGAGTTTTCACCTTCTTATCCCTTGAGCTCAGCCTCCCATCAAGAGTAGATATCAAGCCTAGATTGGTAAATGGAAAAGAATTCCTAAACTACCATCATCTTCTATATATTTACTACCATTTACAAGCTAGAGGTTTCCTTTTGCAGATTAATCATACCCTTATGTTGTTGCTTTGATAATAAAAGAGACATCATTCCCATGCATTAGGGTGGCTTTAAGGTGTACATTTTGGCAAGGAAGGACAAGTCAACTTGGGAGGTTCTCTACAAGATCAGCTTCCACTTTTGGTTGTAAAATATCTCCCTTTCATATTAATACGAGGACTACGTTGTTTTCCTACATTTGTTATGTTATATTTATGTACATGTGTTTCAATGCTATGTTGATCCATTGGATAGAATGATTGGATAATTCTACATAAATGTTGTACATATTTGGATTGTGTTGTTTGTTTGTGTAAGTTATAATTATAGCAAACAGAGCTATGGTTGGAGTTGACAAGCCAAGAGGAGAGAAGAGCTTGCGACGGATTACAAGTAAGCATCTTTCAATTATCCAATTCTTCTATGGAAAACTTGTTAATCTTTGATTTCTGTTGTTCTAGACTAGGACATTAGGTTTAGGGAAGACAATTATGTCTATAGTTGTTGATTCTATATAACACACCCCATGAACCACTGTAGAATGGGGTGGTTGAGAGGAATAACTAAATCCTTGTGGGAGCAACACGGGTGATGTTGCATGACCAAAGCCTACCTCTACACTTGTGGGTTTAAGCATGCAACATAGCAGTCTATTCACAAAACAATTCCTCATCATATTCTTGGCATTATCACACCAGAGGAGGCCTTCTCGAGGAAGAAGTTGAATGTGTTTCACTTCAGGATTTTGGGAGCCTCTGTCTATTTCCATGTCTCTAAAGAATCAAGGAACAATCTAGAGGTAACAATAGAGTTGGGGTTATTTTTGGGTTACACAGAGACTCCCCATAACTATCATGTGTATTTTTTAGCCCTCATAATGACAATTGTGTGACGGATGTCAAATTTGATGAAGATAAAGCCATGTGGGGCTATCTTGAGAGGGAGATTTATATCCCAACAAAGAAGGAGCTTCTAGCTCCAAAGGAGGAGCCTCGGGATGTTGTGGAGTACCCACAAGTTGAGGAGAAGAGAGTGGAGACATCCACTCAAGCAGAACCATCCAGATAAGGCAGGAAGAGAACGAGGGAAGATAAGAGACTTGTGCAGGATGCGAGGGAGAATGTGGGTGCTCCTTCAATTCAGCACAGGCAGAGAAGGTCACCAGATCAGTGCACTAGCTACATGTCTCTTATGAATGAGCTAGTAGATACTGATCCATCCTATTTTTAAGAATAAGTAGAGAAAATAGTATGGTTTTTTGAAATGGTAGAGGAGTATGAATCCATTATGAAGAACAGTGTTTGGAAAGTGGTCCCAAGACCAGCAGACAAATCAGTTGTGGGTTTGAGATGGGTCTTCAAGGTGAAGCAGGAAGCACATGGAAGCATAGAAAAGTACAAGGCTAGATTTTTGGCCAAGGGGTACCTCAAGTGGAGGGGATTGACCATGAGGAGACGTATCAAGGTACTCATCCATCAGATCAATCCTTTCTTTTTTTGCACAGATGGGGTGGAAAATCCACTAGATGGATGTGAAAAAAATAATCCTCAATGGATTTATTAAGGAGTAGTTTTATATCAAGAACCTAGAATGCTTTGAGACATTTGATCGAGAGTCTCATGTGTGTAGAATAAATTGAGCATTGTATGGTCTCAAACAAGTACCCTGTGATTGGTACACCGGGGTCGATAGTTATCTCACCAGTTTGGGCTTCAACAAAAGTGAAGTGGATGCAAACCTCTATCATATTTTGGTAGAAGGTAAATTATTGATTATTGTTTTATATATTGATGACTTGATCCTTACTAGTGATTAGAAGTTGATCAAATATTGCAAGGAGGACCTTACAAGAGAGTTCAAGATGAAGGACATGGGTCTCATGCACTACTTCCTTGGATTGGAAGTATGGCAAGGTGATGGGGAACTATTTGTATCTGAGGGCAAGTATGCCAACAAGATACTTTAAAAAAGCATATGAAGTCAAATTCAACTCATTAATAATTATCAATTATTACAAATCAAATTATTATACTAGCTCAATCATTCTTAATACACTCACCCCATATTTATTTGTGTTGAATTTTGAATCCATGGTTATTAAGTTATTATTCAATATATTCACCATGGTATCTAACATCCACTTCGTCTGAATTCCAACTATAAAAGGGATATCTCCACCATTGGACTTTCAATAAAAGAAAAAATCATCTTGGTGTTTTTATACCAAAGGTTCACACTCATTTCATCCTTATTATGCAATTAATACTTTCCTTTCATTACACAATTCTAGAAGTCAAAAGCATATTTCCTACACAAAAATAAATCCATATCTCATGTTGTGGCATCCATGTCAACATATTTTTTAACATGCATTTTGCAAACCGAGTCAATCGACACTTCTAAGAAGAAACAACTCTCTACATAGGAAACCATGCCTCTTGATAAATTTGGTTGATCCAGGGACCTAGCATCACCTAAAATGTCATGTTGGCCATGACAAGACCATCCTTGGCTATCTTCAAGCTCATACATGTTATATCTTATTATCGTTATCTCGGGGATTTGAACCATACCTTTTACAATTAAATGGCATTGACAACCCCTCTTTTTCACAAACAAGTATCTTCGCTTCATTTCATTTTATCCTCTTCTATCCTTGGGACAATATGAACAAGTATACCTATACAAAAATGTTTGAAAAGTAAATACATATGAAAAATGATCGAGCACTATTAATACCAATATCTAAATAATGCATATCTAAAAGACTTACACTTCATATCGTAAGGAAGAAATAGGACTTGAGCATGGGCATTTATTTTGTACCCAAGTGAAAGAACATGGAGCATATGGGTTCAGTGCCTCTCCTCTAATAAAATCTCCAATTATATTTGAAGGGATTTTTGCAATCCAATCAATCTCCAAGTTTTTTCCACACACTTCAAACCAATCTAAATCATTTTTATAAAATATGATCTTTTCTTTAGGGTATTGCATCGGAAGGGAAATTATTGTTTCCCATTTGACTTGCTCTACCATTTTGTGATATGGAATAAAAAATAGACTCAAAAATGAAAGTGCTCAGAATCTCCTGAAAACGACGTTAAGTCACAGTGTTTGTCATCTTTATTCCAATGATGTTTGAATCACCTTAATCCAGTGTCATATGAAGAAACTATAACGTTAAGAATATTTTGACCTACAACTAAAAAGGCAACAGTAGGGTTGACTAGGCTGCTGAATGGGAAGTTTGTACAGTTGATGTGATCAGTTGACAATGTAGGGTACGGTTGGTAGCAGACCAATCAGGTCTTAACATGTGACATGTTCGTACAGGTGCATTTGGCACTATGTGGTTGGTTTGTTTGATCTGATGTGTGCCAATCAAAGGCCACCACGTGGCCCAATGAGAGGGTGCTACATGGCACCTTGAGATTGGTCAAAACTTTTATAGTAGACCCGAAGGCCTTGGCAGGGTTCGACCCCTCAACTTGCCGCATAACAACTTTGTGCCCTACCATCACACCACTGGTTAGTTCTTAAACCATATGGGTCACGAGTTATATTTAAATTAAATTTTTTCGACGGTTGGGAGGAGAGTTCAAGTGGTGATCCCTGACCTCTGGTTAGGTCCGGCACACATGACCGTAGGTGGAGTGGATATGGGTGAGTGAGAAGCTCTAACCCCTGGTCTTCGCATTCACCATACAACTGATGGAAAGAGTTAACAAGAAGGGTGGGGTGGTTAGGCCATGTCTCCAGCCATGTTGCTACCCATGCGACAACAGGTGGATAAGCCCCAACCCTTGGTCCCGTCAGCAACCATATGCTTGTTACCTAAGAGCTCTGGAAATAGGGGCGGGTTGTTTAGTCCATCCCCCAACCCTATTAACAACTATATGACGATGCCCAGATGGAAAAGGATCTAAATTAGCGTGGCTAGGAAGTTGGCCTCGAACCCAACCTTATGGGCTCTATGTGACCCTAATCCAGTGCATATGGTTATTGGAAAAATTAGAGAGACAACAAATTTCCCTATTTGCAGCGGGAATCTCGTTGGTCCCAAAAAAAAAATGTTGCTCATTGAACTAAGAAAAGGGTGAAATTGTCATGCATTTAGTAAGTTTTTCCAATTTTTATGACAAATAGTAGATCTTGGCTTGGAGAAGCATATCTTGCTCAATTTTTAACTTTTCTAAGTTCAAGAAGATCCTAGATAAGTGTTTTAGTGTCATGGACCTAATGGAAACCTCAGTTTTCTGATTTGAGAACTTTATTGCCAGAGGAAAAGTCAGGTTTGAAGAAGTTTGAAGGCATATTTGAGCATGGAGAGAGCCTAGTTAGAGGTTTTCCAAACTTCTAGTTTTATCTGCAACAATTGTTACTTCAGTAGAGAAACTCTTTTCAGGTTGTTCTCAATGTGTTAAGGAGAGAAACCCTTTTTATATGTTCATTTTCAAGGAGTTACATGTTTATGCTTTTGATTTTCAAGTGGAGTACAAGGACCTATTGTGTGAGATTCCTTTTTATGTTGACATTTTCATGAGTTGTTGCAAGGAGTCAGCTTTTTTGGTTAGAATTCTTTGTACAAGAAACAATCCACTCTACTCTCAACATGTTGTGTATACTCATTTGCTGCTGAAATCGATATATGGTCTAGTTGTTGGAGCAGGCCTGGAGAGGTAGCCTAAGAGAGGTGAAATCCATTATCAAATGTAAGTTTCTTCTCTTCATGTTTATCATCTTGAGTTTCATGTGACTTTGTTTCGCTTTTAAGTTCATGTGAAATTTTAACTCACCATCTTGAAGAGGTTATGAAACTTGTTTACCTTTAAAGGCCAGTTTTGTTAACTTGTTAACTTGCAAAGTGTCAAAGGACGATCAATTTTTGATAGGAGAAGTGTCCCTCCATTTCTAGATCAAGTGGTATTAGAGCAAGTTTTGAGCAAATTGCAAGTATGGGCAAGAAATTGAAGCGTGAAAGACTCCAAGAGTTGGAGGAGATTAATCTATCTCTACCAATGGAGAATGTTGAGCTGTGGATATTGATTGAAATTGGAGAGTAGGAGAAAAGGAAAATGCACCTACAATTGAAGAATGTAGTGGAGGAATATATTGGTGAGAGTTCCATCCTGGAAGCAGCAAATAATCCCTCTAAGATGAAGCCAATTTATGGGCATGGTTGATATAGGGGATATGGACCCCATGTTGAAAATGATGCTTGTGAGTTTTGTCGGCATATGAAAGATTCTCCTTATGTGCCCATTAGTAAAATTGGTTGGCTTGAGTCATCATCCACTTATGCATCGACATCTAAAACAAAAAATATGGGTGAGAGGCCAAATGAGGTAATTAACATTTCTAGTTCTACTCCTTTAACTAATGTTAATAAAACATATTTTGCATCTTTTGAAAAGCATACCAAAGGTATTGGTATGAATATTTTAACTCATATGGGCTATGATGGAAGAGGCTTCAGAGTCAATGGAGAAGGTATCATTGATCCTATCAAGGTGAAGGAATGGCCACTATATGAAGGATTGGGTTATGGCCATGGAGAAATCAGAGAGTGCTCTAAAAATTTTGAGGCGAAGAAATCATCAAGTTATGATATTTCACACCATGATGGTAGTGATGATGGAAAATTGTCTCCAAAGAGAGATTATTGTTCCAAGGGACATGAAAATTATAATCCTCATCGTCAAAGTCACAACCCAAAGGATAGTTATAAGTGTCATGGGGATTTTAGAAATGTTGGTGATTTTGATTATTTATGGGAAAATTTTCCTTGCACATTTTGTGATGCAGCTAAGGATTTTGTGGCTGATTGTGAGCAATGTAAGGAAATGGTCAAAAGAATGGATCAAATCATTGGTACAAAGCATGAGGAATATCTCCTTGCTATGAATACTTCTTTGTCAATGGGCAAGCGAAGGCATTTTTGTAACCATAGTAGTATGAATGGACACCGGATTGAAAAGCGTCGAAACTCCATCTGGAACATCATCCCAATAAGGATAAAGAGCTCATGTGATCCCTTATAAGGAAAGTGATAGGTGGAAAAGTGGAAATTGATGTAGTTCCTAAAGCAACCT
Organism: Pinus taeda; assembly: GCA_000404065.3. Lineage (NCBI taxonomy): Eukaryota > Viridiplantae > Streptophyta > Pinopsida > Pinales > Pinaceae > Pinus > Pinus taeda. Next base: position 13,846 of record APFE031086117.1, on the reverse strand, counting down.
TCGAAGAAGAGCAAGTGCAGAAAGAGAACCCATAAGCCTGGGATTGACAAAGAATGGGTAGACTATTTTGTACAGTTTGTTTGCTTTGTAAAATTGTAATTACTTGTTATATATTCCCATTTAGGTACTTTCTAAATTGAAGTCAAGTAAAATCACTTATATGCAACAAGTATATTTTATTTGAATGGGAATTTCGGGACAAGCATTTGTATTTCATCCAATATGTCTACACTTGTATCAAGCACTCACTTATACAATTGTTTTTAAATGAAGCTTGTTTGTGAATTTAATATTTGATAAATATTGTGTAAAATATGACCATGATTATGTGGACAAAGCTAAGAATTTCATTTAAAAAATGTAGTCGGTGCATCTAAGAGTACAAGTGCAGCTTGAGGGTAGTAAATCAATGTACGAATCAATGCATGGAAGGCATTGAGTTGCTTATGATTTCCAGGTGGAAAATCAAGTTTGGGTTCAACAAGGAAGAACTTAAAGGTGAATTTTGTTTGATCCAAATAAAGATGGTTTTGGAGAGAATGTTTAGATTCCATCCATTGAAGTTTTTTTTCCTGCATGTTTAGAAGAATTGTGGCTTAGTTCTTGACAAGAAGATAAGAACTTCACGCAAAGGCAAGGTGGAGTACCGTGATTGGGGGATTTAAGACACCAATGCAAATAGAACAAGAAGGATTGAGATCGGGAAAGTTAATGAGCTTTATCATCACTTATTTGCTAAGTGAAGATAAACTTTTGGATGTACAAAAGCTCCTAGTCTGGAGGTATGAACCGAAGATCAAAAGTAGACTCAAAAATAAAAGTGCTCAGAATCTTCTGAAACTAGTGTCAAATCGTAGTGTTCATCTTCCTTATTTGAATGACACTTGAATCGCCTCAATCTAACGTTTTAGGAAGAAGTTATGATGTTCTGAAGTTTTTTTACCAACAACTAAAAAGTCAATGGGAAGGTTGGTTGGGCTACTAACTGGGTAGTCTATATCGCTGATGTCATCAACTGACTTTACAAGGTACAATTGGCAGTGGACTAATCAGGTCTTGAAATGTGTCATGTTCGTACAGGTTCATTTGGCATAGTGTAGTTGGTTCGTATAGTTTGAGGTGGACCAATCAGAGGTCATCACGTGGCCTAATGAGAGGGTGCTATGTGGCACCCTGAGATTGTTCAAAAAATTTATAGTAGGCCTGAAGGCCTCGGCGAGGTTCAACTCCTCAACTTGCCACATAACAAATCTATGCCCTACCGTCACATCACCGACTAGTTCTTAACCCATATGGGTCACAGGTTATATTTAAATTCAAATATTTCGACAATTTGGAGGAGGGGTTGGGTAGTGAGACCTAGCCCTTGGTCACGACTGTCACACATGAACACAAGTGGAGTAGAGAGGGGTGAGTGGGAAGCTCTAACCCTTGGTCTAAATTTTCACATACAACTGACAACGAGAGTTAGCAAGATGGGTATGGTGGTTAGGCACTGGCCCCCAACCACGTTTCTACCCACGCAACCACAGTAGGAGGCCTAAGCGGAGGGTGTGGGCAAATAAGGCTCGACCCATCATCCCATCGAACCCCATATGCTTGTTATCCAGGAGCTCTGGTGATGGGGGCGGGAATTTCGTCGCAGCCCCTGGCCCTAGTAAAGGTTATATGAACATGACCTGACAGAAAAGGAGTTAAACAGACAGGGGCAAGAAGTAGGCCTCGACCCCCAGCCTTATGGGCACCATGTGGCCTTGATGCATTGCATACGGTTATTGGAAAAATTAACGATCCAACAAGTTTCAATTTTCTGCGGAGGAAATCTCATTGGTCCCAGCAAAATTGTCACTCGACGAACCGAGAAAAGGGTGAAAATGTCCGCAGTTAGTAGGTTTTTCTAATTTGCAGGAGAGATAGCAAAGCTTGGATTGGAGAAGCATATTTTGCTGAATTTTTAACATTTTTGAGCTCAAGAAGATTCTAGATGGGGTTTTTTTAGTGTCATGGACACAATGGCAGCCTTAATTGTCTGATTTTATCACTTTAAGATGGAATTTTTACATAACCAAGTATTTTAGTACTAGAGGTTGAGTTAGTTTTGAAGCAATTTGAAGGCATATTTGAGCACAAAGAGAGCATAGTTAGAGGTTTTTTAGCCTTCCATTTTTATCTGCAATAATTGCTACTTCAATAGAGAAACTATTTTCAATCTTTTCTTAGTGTGTTAAGGAGAGAAACCCCTTTTAAATATTCATTGTAAAGGAGTTACGTGTTCATGATTTTGATTTTCAGGTGGAGTACAAGGACCTATTGTGTGAGAGTCCTTTTTATGTTAAAAATTTTCATGACTTTCTATAGGGAGTTATTTTTTGAGTGAGACTTTTTTATAGGAGAAACAAGCCACTCTACTATCAATAAGTTGTATGCACTCATTTGTTGTTGAAATCAATATATTGTCCAGTTGTTGGAGCAAGCCTAGAGATGTAGCCCAGGAGGGGTGAAATCTATTATCAAATTATGGTTTCTTATCTTCATGTTTATCATATTTAGTTGCATGTGAATTTGTTTCTCTTTTAAGTTCATGTGAAATTTTAACTCACCATCTTGAAGAGGTTGTGAAACTTGTTTTCCTTTAAAGACCCATATTGTTAACTTGCAAAGTGTGAGAGGATGGTTGGTTTTTGAAAGGAGTGTGCCTCCATTTCTAGATCAAGTGGTATAATAGAAATGTCTGACCATGTTTCAAGTATGATCAATAAACTAAATCATGAAAGACTCCAATAATTGGAGGAAATTAATCTATGCCTTCGAGTGGAGAATGTTGAGATCAGGAGATTGCTTGAAATTATAGAGGAGGAGAAAAGGCAAATGCGCCTACAGTTGCAGCATGTAGTGGAGGAACAAATTGGTTAGATTTTGATCTGAATTGGATCATTATATATTTTTTCATCCATATCAATGCATTTGGAGTGGAAAAAGTGGAGGAATCAACTCATGAGACCATTTTTACAGGCAGGACCTAGTTTGGGAAAACGGGGTTTGAAACCTTCCGAGAGTGTTTTGATGCATCAAACAAAATTTTTTGGGGTTAAAAATTTTCCAATATATCATGCACCTTTTCATGATATTCTACAAATAAATATCTTTCCAACGACTCAAGAATCGCTTCAATCAGAGTCTGTATGCAAAAGTTATGCCACTCAGAAGTTGACCTTCCTGTTTTCACACCTATAGTTCAGGAGGATGTTGGGTCAACCCCCATTATTTATGGAAAAGAGGCTAGCCACGTGTTTTTGATGAAAAATACTCTAGAAGATTCTATATTGTAACTCTAGTCAATAGTTGATGTAGTCAAACTTAACCACTAGTAGGCTATCGGGTTGTGTTATAACCAGGCCACTAGGAGGAAGAGGCATTCCATTCTTTCGAGAGAATTTTGTTCCATAGCTGAGCAAATATAACTAGGATAGAGAGGAGGTAGATCACATAGAAAGTATTTGTGCACTATAGCATCAACGGGCCACAAACATTACTTCTTTGTACCTGCAACCATATTTCTAGACAAAGAAAGAGAGTGAAGCGACCTCACCTTCCACTTGGGTTTTCTCCCGAAAGGGTTTCCCATCAAGAATATCTTGTGTCTTATGTGTGTGAGAGATTATTTTTTCATTATATACCTTTCTTCATAATTTATATTTGCATGCATGCACTAATTACAGCTAAATCCACAAATCTTAAAGTTTAATCAACTGTAATAGTGTAAAATTCCAGTATTTTAATATATTATTATCAGATTTTTTGTGATGAATCATCCATTGGAATATCCATGGTAGTTTATAGATCAAAGCTCCATTTCAGAAGCAACAAATAATCCCTCTAATATGAAGCCAATTTGTGGGCATGGTTCGTACACAAGATATGGACCCTATGCTGAGAATAATGCTTGTGAGTTTTGTGAGCATCTAGAATATTCTCCTTATGTTCCCATTGGTAAAAGTGGATGGCTTGAGTCATCATCCACTTCTTCATCAACATCTAAAATGGAAAATATGGGTGAGAGGCCAAAGGAGGTAATTAGCATTTCTAGTTTTACTCTTTCAGCTAATGTTGATAACACATCTTTTGTAGCTTTTGAAAATCATAACAAAGGTATTGGTGTGAAGCTTTTAACTCAGATGGGTTATGATGGAAGTGACCTCGAATTCAATGGCCAAGGTATCATTAATCCTATTGAGTTGAAACAAAAACCACAATATGAAGGATTGGGTTATGGTCATCAAGAAATTGGAGAGTGCTCTAAATTTTGAGGCAAAGAAATCATCAAGTGATGATATGTCACACCATGATGGTAGTGATGATGGAAAATTGTCTCCAAAGAGAGATTAATATTCCAAGGGACATGCAAATTCTATTCCTCATTGTCAAAGTCATAGCCCAAAGGACATGTATAAGTGTCATGGGGATTTCAAAAATGTTGGTGATTTTAATTATTTATGGGAAAAATTTCCTTGCACATTTTGTGATGCAGTTGACCATTGTGTGGGTGATTATGAGCAACGTAAGGTGGTGGTCAAAAGAATGGATCAAATCCTTGGGAGAAATCCCAATCATATTAACAGTTATATGACCACGCCTTGATGGAAAAGGAGCTAAATAGGTGGGGGTGGGAAGTTGGCCCCAACACCTGGCCTTATAGGCGCCATGTGGCTCTGATCCGATACATAGGGTTATTGGAAAAATTAAAGAGGCAACAAATTTCATTTTTGCGGAAGGAATCTCGTCTGTCCTAAGTGAAATTGTTTCCCAACGGATTAAGAAAAGGGTGGAATTATCGAGTAGTTAGCAGGTTTTGCCAATTTGCAGGACATATAACAAAGCTTGGCTTGGAGAAGCATATATTGCTCAATTTTTAACCTTTTTGAGTTCAAGAAGAGCCTAGATGTGGGTTCTTGAGTGTCCAAGACTCAATGGCAGCGTTATTTTCTTATTTGAGCACTTTAAGATGGACTTTTTACATAATCAAGTATTTTAGTGCTAGAGGCTAAGTCAATTTTGATGCAATTTGAAGGTGTATTTGAGTATGGAGAGATCCCAGTTAGAGGTTTTCCAACCTTCCAGTTTTATTTGTAGCAATTGTCACTTTGGTAGAGCAACTCTTTTTAGTATTTTCCCAATGTGTCAAGGAGAGAAACCATTTTTAACTCTTCATTGTGAAGGGGTTACATGTTTATAATTTTGATTTTCAGGTGGAGTACAAGGACCTATTGTGTGAGAGTCATTTTTATGTTGACATTTTCATGACTTGTTGTAGGGAGTCATCTCTTTCAGTGTGTAGGACATTGTTTCTTTGTAAGAGAAACAAGCCACTCTGTTGTCAACAAGTTGTATGTACTCATTTGTTGTTGTAATCAATATATGGTCTAGTAGTTGGAATAGGCTTGAAGATGTAGCCCACGAGGGGTGAAATCCATTATAAAATGTTGGTTTCTTATCTTCATGTTTATCATCTTGATGTGCATGTGAATTTGTTTCTCTTTTAAATTCATGTGAAAATTTAACTCACCATCTTGAAGAGGTTGTGAAAATTGTTACCTTTAAAGACCTATTTTGTTAACTTGCAAAGTGTCAAAAGACGCTCATTTTTTTATAGGAGGAGTGTTCCTCCATTTCTAGATCAGGTGGTATCAGAGTAGATTGTGACCAAGTTGCAAGTATGGGAAATAAACTGAAGCGTGAAAGACTCCAAGAGTTGGAGGATATTAATCTGTCTCTTTGAATGGAGAATGTTGAGTTGAGGAGATTGCTTGAAATTGCATAGGAGGATAAAAGGAAAATGTGCCTACAGCTGCAGCATGTAGTGGAGGAGTAGATTGGTGAGAGTTCCATCCTAGAAGTAGCAAAGAATCCCTCTAAAATGAAGAAAATTATTGGGCATGGTTCGTACATAGGATATGGACCCTATGTTGACAATGATGCTTGTGAGTTTTGCCAACATATGAAAGATTCTCCTTATGTGCCCATTGGTAAAAGTGGTTCCCTTGAGTCATCGTCTACTTCTTCATCAGCATCTGAAATATAAAATATGGGTGAGAGGCCAAAGGAGGTAATTAGCATTTCTAGTTCTACTCCTTGAACTAATGTTGATAACACATCTTTTGCATCTTTTTAAAATCATATCAAAGGTATTGGTAGGAATATTTTAACTCGGATGGGTTATGATGGAAGAGGCCTTGGAGTCAATGGACAAGGTATCATTAATCTTATTGAGGTGAAGGAATTACCATGATATGAAGGATTGGGTTATGGTCATAGAGAAATTGGAGAGTGCTCTAAATTTTTTGAGGCAAATAAATCATGAAGTGATGATATGTCACACCATGTTGGTAGCAATAATGGAAATTTATTTGCAAAGAGAGATGAATGTTCCAAGGGACATGAAAATTCCAGTCTTCATCGTCAAATTCACAACCAAAAGGACAAGTATAAGTGTCATGGGGATTTTAGAAATATGGGTGATTCTTATTATTTATGGGAAATGTTTCCTTGGACATCTTGTGATGCAGTTGACCATTGTGTGTCTAATTGTGAGCAACGTTAGGAAACAGTCAAAAGAATGGATCAAATCCTTGGGATAAAGCATGAGGAATATCTCCTTGTTATGAAGTCTTCCTTGTCAATGGGCAAGCGAAATATTTTTTGTAACCATTGTAGCATGAATCGACACCAGATTGGAAAATGTAGGAAACTCCATCATGAACTTCGTCCCAAGAAGGATAAAGAGGTCATGTGATCCCTTTTAAGGAACGCAACAAGTAGAAAAGTGGAAACTGTTGTAGTTCCTAAAGTAAACTTCAAAGCAAAACGAGTGCAGAAAGAGAACCCATAAGCCTGGGATAGGCAAAGAATGGGCAGACTATTTTGTATAGTTTGCTTTCTTTGTAAAATTGTAATTACTTTTTATATATTCCCATTTGGGTACTTTTTAAAGTGAAGTCATGTACGATAACTTATCTACAACAAGTGTGCTTTCTTTAACATGTTATGTTATCTTGGCTTGATAATAAGTCAACTTGAATGGGACTTTTGGGCTGAGCATTTATATTTTATCATGTATGTCTACACTTGTGTCAAGCCACTCACTTATACAAGTGTTTCGAAATGAAGCTTGTTTGTGAATTTAATCTTTGATAAATATTGTGTAGAAGATGACCATGATTATGTGGACAAAGCTAAGCATGTCATTGAAAAAATGAAGCCAGTGCATCTTGAGGGCAACAAAGAAAAGTACGAATCAATGCATGGAAAGCATTGATTTGTTTATGATTTCTAGATGGAAAGTAAAGTTTGGGTTCAAGAAGGAAGGACTTCAATGAGGTTTGTTTGAGCCAAATAAATATGGTTTTGGAGAGAATGTTCAGATTCCATCCATCGAAGTTTTTGTTCCTACATGTTTAGAATATTTGTGACTTAATTCTTGACAGGAAGATAAGAACTTCATGCAGAGGCAAGGTGGAGTACCTTTATTGGGGCTTTAAGGAACCAATTCAAATAGAACAAGAAGAATTGATATCGGGAAAGTTAATGACATTTCTCCTCACTTATTTGTTGAGTGAAGATAAACTTTTGGAGGTCCAAAAGTTCCTAGTGGGGAGGTATGTTTCAGAGATCAAAAATAGACTCAAAAATGAAAGTGCTTGGAATCTCCCGAAACTGGTGTCAAGTTGTAGTGTTCATCATCTTGATTCCAACAATGTTTAAATAACATCAACCTGACGTCGTATGAAAAAGTTACGAAGTTATGAATTTATGAATTTATGAAGTTTTTGACTAATAACTAAAAATTCAACCGAAGGGTTGACTGGGCTATTGATTGGGCAGTCCATACAGCTAACGTCATCAACTGATTGTTCAAGGTACGGTTGGCAGTAGACTAATTATGTATTAACACTTGGCATGTTTGTATGGGTTCATTTGGTGCAGTGTGGCTAGTTCGTATGGTCTGAGGTAGCCGACTCAGAGGCCACCACATGGCCCAATGAGGGGCCATCATGTGGTTCCCCAATATAAATTGGTCAAAAATTTTATAGTAGGCCCAAATTCCTCGGCGGGGTTCTACCAATCAACCCACCGCATACCAAATTTTTGCCCTACCATCACACCATCGACTATTTCTTAACCCATATGGCTCACGGGTGATATCTAAATTCAATTTTTTTGGCAGTTGGTAGGAGGGGTCGGGAAGTGAGCCCCGACCCCTAGTCACGTATGGCACACATGGTCGTAGGTTGAATAGAGAAGGGCAAGTAGGAATCTCTAGCCCCTGGTCTCAATGTACACCATACAACCGATGGTGAGAATTAGTAGGAGGGATGAGGTGCTTAGGCCCTAGGTCCTGGCCATGTTTTTACCCACATGGCCATAGGAGGAGGCCTAGGTGGAGGGTGTACGTGGATAAGCCCTGACCCTTTGTCCCATCGGACCCCATATGCTCGTTACGTAGAAGCTCTATTAGCAAGAGTAGGTAGTTAGCCCCTACCTTGACCCTATTAACAGTTATATGACCACGCCCTGATGGAAAATGAGCTAAACCGGCAAGGGCCGAAAGTTGGCCTCCACCCCCCACCTTATGGGTGTCATGTGGCCCCGATTCGATTCATAGAATTATAGGAAAAATTAATGAGGAAACAAATTACACTTTTACGGTAGGAAAATCGTCAGTCCTGGGTGAAATTGTTGCGCGGCGGAATGAGAAAAGGGAGAAATTGTCACATAGCTAGCGAGTTTTGCGAATTTGAATGACATATAGTAGAGCTTGGCTTGGAGAAGCACATCTTTCTCAATTTTTAACCTTTTTGAGCTCAAGAAGGGCCTAGATAGGGGTTTTTTATTGTCCTGGTCTCAATGGCAGAGTCACTATTCTGATGCGAGCACTTTAAGATGGAGTTTTTACATAATCAAGTCTTTTAGTGCTAGAAGCAGAGTAAGTTCTAAATAAGTTTGAAGACATATTTAAACATGAAGAGATCCAAGTTAGAGGTTTTCCAGCCTTCCATCTGCAACAGTTTTTACTTTAGTCCTTTCTCAAAATGTTAAGGAGAGAAACCCTTTTTAACTCTTCATTTCGAAGGAGTTACATCTTTATGCTTTTGATTTTTAGGTGGAGTACAAAGACTTATTATGTGAGAGTACTTTTTATGTTGACATTTTCATACCTTTCTATAGGGATTCATATTTTTGAGTGAGAATTATTTGTAGGATAATGTTTCTTTCTAGGAGAAAAAATCCACTCTACTGCCAACAAGTTGTATGTACTGATTTGCTACTGAAATCAACATATGGTCTAGCTGTTGGAGCAGACCCAAAGATGTAGACTAGGAGGGGTGAACTTCATTATCAAATGTTGATTTATTTTCTTCAGGTTTATCATCTTGAGTTGCATGTGAATTTGTTTCTCTTTTAAGTTCATGTGAAAATTTAACCCACCATCTTGAAGACGTTGTGAAACATGTTTACCTTTAAAGACCCATTTTGTTAACTTGCAAAGTGTCATAGGACAGCCGATTTTTGATAGGAGGAGCGTTATTCCATTTCCAGATCAAGTGGTATTAGATTAGGTTCTGACCAAGTTACAAGTATGGGCAAGAAACTAAAGCATGAAAGACTCCAAGTGTTGGAGGATATTAATCTATCTCTTTGAATGGAAAATGTTGAGCTGAGGTGATCACTTGAAATTACAAAGGATGAGAAAAGGAAAATGTTCCTACAGTTGCAACATTTAGTGGAGGAACAAATTGGTAAGAGTTCCATCCTGAAAGTAGGAAAGAATCACTCTAAGATGAATCCAATTTGTGGGCATGGTTCTTACAAAGGATATGGACACTATGTTTAGAATGATGCTTGTGATTTTTGTCAGCATCTGAAAGATTCTCCTTATGTGCCCATTAACAAAAGTGGTTGGATTGAGTCATCATCCACTTCTTCATAAACATATGAAAGAGAAACGATGGGTGAGAGGCCAAAGGAGGTAATTAGAATTTCTAGTTCTACTCCTTCAACTAATGTTGATAACACATATTATGCAACTTTTGAAAAGCATGTCAAAGGTATTGGTATGTAGATTTTAACTCAAATGGGTTATGATGGAAGAGGCCTCTGATTCAATGGATAATGTATCATTAATCCTATCGAGGTGAAGGAATGACCACAATATCAAGGATTGGGTTATGGTCATGGAGAAATTGGAGAGTGCTTTAAATTGTTGAGGCAAAGAAATCATCAAGTGATGATATGTCACACCATGATGGTAGCGATGATGGAAAATTGTCTCCAAAGAGAGACAAATGTTCCAAGGGATATGCAAAGTTCATTCCTCGTCGTCAAAGTCTCATCCCAATGGACAGGTATAAGTTTCATGGGGATTTTAGAAATGTTGGTGACTTTTATTATTTATGGGGAAAATTTCCTCACAGATTTTGTGATGCAGCTAACCATTGTGTGGCTGATTATGAGAAACATAAGGTGGTGGTCAAAATAATGGATCAAACCCTTGGGACAAAGAATTAGAGATATCTCCTTGTTATGATTACTTCTTTGTCGATGGGAAAGCAAAAGCATTTTTGTAACCAATGTAGTATTAATGGATACCAAATTGCAAAGTGTTGGAAACTCCTTCTAGAACTTCATCCCAAGAAGGACAAAAAGGTCATGTGATCCCTTGTAAGGAATGTGATAGCTAGAAAATTGGAAACAAATTTAGTTCCTAAAGCAACCTTCGAAGCAGAGCGGGTCTAGAAAGAGAACCCATAAGCTTGGGATAGTCAAAGAGTTGGTATAATATTTTTTATAGTTTGTTTTCTTTGTAAAATTGTAATTACTTGTTGTATATTCTCGTTTGGGTACTTTTTAAAGTTAATTCATGTGCAATCACTTATCTACAACATGTGTGTTTTCTTTGACATGTTATGTTATCTTGGCTTGATGATAAGTCAACATGAAAGTGACTTTTCAGATGAGCATTTGTTTTTCACCAAGTATGTCTACAATTGTGTCAAGCACTCACTTATTGATCTAGGTGGATATTGGTGGCCACCTGCCTATTCTACTTGGACCCCCACCATTGTTTCTTTTAATTTTTTAGTTTCCTTATTTGTAGCACAACTTACTATTTTTGGCAGTTTTTCAGGTCTTGAACTTCCAAAGCCATTTTGAAGCCCTAACCAATGTTTTCTGGGGAAAACGGGGGCCAACATGGGTAGTATTCCTTGGATAGATATTTCTAATGAATTATTGTGCACATCAAATGGAGATCGTATGCCAAAGTTACGACCCCGGGAAGCTGATGTACCAATTTACCCAAATGGGGCCCATAGTTTCGCGCTTCATCTCCTAGGGTTAGGTTTTTGGATGTTTAGGGTTTTCCATTGTTTTTCAATCATAAATAGGCCTTTGAGCCTCATTGTAACACAGTTCAGAGGCATGCAGCCACCACATCTCTTCTCAGAGATAAGCTACCATCGCCCAAGCTAGTTTATTTCCATTCTGTATGTAAGCATATTTCAATTATTTGATATTAATGGAATGAAGTTTTATTTATGTTGCATCTCTATGTTTATGGTTATATCTGTAATTTATTACGTTCCTGTTTAAATCTAGATCACTTATACGAGTGTTTCGAAATGAAGCTTGTTTGTGAATTTAATATTTGATAAATATTGTGCATAAGATTTCCATGATTATGTAGAAAAGGCTAAGCATTTCATAGAACAAATGCATCCAGTGCATCTAGGATTACAAGTGAAACATGAGGGAAGCAAATCAAAGTATGAATCAGTGCATGGAAAGCATTGAGTTGCTTATTATTTCTAGTTTGACAATCAAGTATGGGTTCAACAAGGAAGGACTTCAAGGTGAAATTTATTTGAGCCAAAGAAAGATGGTTTTGGAGAAAATGTTCAGATTCCATTCATCAAAGTGTTTGTTCCTGCATGTTTAGAAGAATTGTGGCTTAATTCTTGTTTTGGAGAGAATGTTCAGATTCCATTCATCAAAGTGTTTGTTCTTGCATGTTTAGAAGAATTGTGGCTTAATTCTTGATAGGAAGACAAGAACTTCACGTAGAGGCAAGGTGGAGTACCTTGATTGGGGGCTTTAAGGCACCAATTCAAATAGAACAAGAAGGATTGAGATCAAGAAATCTAATGAGATTTTTCCTCACTTATTTTCTGAGTGAAGATAAACTTTTGGAGGACCAAAAGTTCCTAGTGGGGAGGTATGATCCGGAGATCAAAAATAGACTCAAAAATTAAAGTGCTTAGAATCTCCCAAAATTGGTGTCAAGTCGTAGTGTTCATCGTCATGATTCCAATAATGTTTGAATCGTCTTAATCCAATATCGTATGAAGAAGTTATGACGTTCTAAATTTTTTGGCCAAAAACTAAAAAGTCAATAGCAAGGTTGACTGGGTTGCTGACTGGGTAGTCTATACAACAAACGTCATCAGCTAACTATGCAGCGTATGGTTGGCAATGGACTAATAAGGTATTGACTCATGGCATGTTTGTACGGGTGCATTTGGTGCAATGTGGTTGGTTCGTATGGTCTGAGGTAGCTCAATCAAAGGTCACTACAACAAAACCCTATGATTAGCGTCCCTTTTTTCTTCCTTTTTTGCGTCTAGAGCTCATTTTTGGTGCTATTTGTGTCCATTTATAAAATATGGTGCAAAAATTGATGCAAAGTTTGCACCGAGTTTTTCACCAAGCCTTACACCAAGTTTAGCACCAGGTATTGCAATAGGTTTTGCATCAGGTTTTACACCAGGTTTTATGCCATGTTTCATGCCAAGTTTTTGCCATCCTTTGCACCATGTTTTGCATCATGTTTGGCACCTAATTTTGTTTCACCAACTTTTGTATCATTTATTGCATCCACTTTTTGCGCCTACACTTGCATCAACTATTTCATCATCTCTTGCATCCTCTTTTGCATCATTTTTTAAATTACGTTTTGCATCCATTTTTACATCATTTTTTGCATCCCCTTTGCATCAAGGTTTGCATAAGGTTTTGTGTCTCATATTGCATCTACTTTTGCATCTAATTTTGTTGCATCATATTTTTCATCCATTATTGCACCCATGTTTATGTCCACTTTTGCATCCCTTTTTGCATCTTATTTTTCATCTTCATTTGCTTCTTTTTTTGCATCTATCATTACATCCACTTTTGTTGTGACACTATTTGTACCATGTTTTGTACTTACTGTTGTACCCGCATTTGCTTCCAATTTTGCATCCATCTTCGCATCCACTTTTACATCAAAATATTGCATCTATTTTTACATCCACTTTTGTGTTGGGTTTTGCATCTCATTTTGATCATATTTGGCATCTACTTCCATTGCATCCATATTTTTCATCCAATTTTGTTTTTTTTTGTTGCACCCATGTTTGCATCCACTTTTTCATCCCTTATTGCATCTTGTCTTGCATCCAAGTTTGCATTTTTTTGTGTTTTTTATTACATCCACTTTCTAATCCACTTTTGTTGTGCCATATCTTGTGCCTATCATTGAAACCCACATTTTCTTCCAATTTTGCATCCACATTTGCATCCTCTTTTGTGTCCAAGTTTCCATCAAATAATTTTTCTGTTTTTTGCATCCCATTTTGCATCTACTTTTACATCCACTTCTGATGTGTTCAATTTTGAATCTAATTTTGTGTCCACTATTGCACCCATGTTTGGTCCATGTTTACATCCATTTTTTAATCCAATTTTGCCTCCTTTTTGCATCCAAGTTTGTGTCCTTTTTTTTTTCATTGTTGTATCCACATTTATTTCACAA
>APFE031086104.1:0-23851 GCA_000404065.3 Pinus taeda | reverse complement strand
GTCATTGCCAGGGTGGATCGGTTCCATCATCGCAAGTTAAGGGAAGCTATTGAAATTGAGCGTAGACCCATCAATCTCAACCGAGATGATGCTTGGAAGGTAAGTAGAAGTTGGATCCCTGCCTTGTCATCTTAGGGTTTCTTCCTTCCACCTTGTTCATCCAGGTTACATTCGTCTTGTTAGCATCGTCTAATTCTTTTCGAATTTATGTTAATTTATCGCTGGCTGCTTCATTTTCTGGCCTTTTTAATATGTCCCTCCAGTATTTTTTATGATTATTATTCGGATTTTATGTATATATATGATTTTCTCTTTGACGAGGGCTGATGGAGGTCCTTTGCTTGTCCTTTATTTTATTCAGTAGGTCCTTATTATAGGTATGTTTAAAGTATGATATTTATGTTAATGTTATTCTTATTCATCTGTGTGATTGCTTCACTTTAACTTTTATCTTCTACTCTTTTTGGCTTTCCCAATATTTTTCTATCACAAATTATATATATATATATATAATCTCATTAAATTATTTAAAATTTAATAAACTTTCACTCTTACTTTTCGATCCAACCTCATAAGATAGGCTTTATTAATTGTAAATTGAATAAACAGATAAAATAGGATATTACAACGAAGGTAAGGAATATAATGTTACAAATAAATTATCATACCTTTAATAAACCTTCTTGTATATAGTTAGTTATTAATTTAACAACTTATTACCTTTAAAATTATAGTTTTATTCATTTATGCTTATTTTAACCTAACATCCCATTTTTTGGAATATAAATAGAATTTAAGTAACCTTTAGTATTACTATATTAATTAACATAAAGTAATTTAATTAAATAAATCACTTGGGATTCTATTCATTTTACCTAATTTTGGTCATTTCTAGAAATAAAATAATATTAATATTATAAATGAATGAAATATTTTAATTCTTTAATTATAATTTAAATATATTAATAAATTAATTAATTACTAATTAATTTATGAAAATATATTAATTAACATAAGTAATTTAATAAATAAATCACCTTGTGATTCCCTATCATTTATCTAATTTTGGTCATTTCTAGAAATAAAATAATATTAATATTATAGCAATAATGAGAATATTTAATTTATTAATATAATTTTTACCTTGGTCCAAGAGTCAAAAATAGCCGTTTTGTAGCCGTTGGAATCTCTGCTCTGTCTATTTAACATGCGATGCCAGATCTGCTTCTTCAACTTGTCCTGACGATGAACCACACTAGTTGGTTCGAAACGAGTCGACAAAGGTACCTTTCATGTGATTTACGCCGAAACTCTTCTTAACAACTATGATGAATCACAGAAGCATCATTTCTACAATATTTTCCTTTTTATTTATAATAACCTTTTATTAAACCGTTTTCCTTTATAATAAATAAAATATAGAAGTATATGCGTTTTCTCTTTTATTTATAAAAAATAAAGTAGAGAAACATGCACTTTTTCACCTGCTTAATCTAGAGGAGAAAATATAGAAGTATATGGGTTTTCTCTTTTATTTATAAAAAATAAGTAGAGAAACATAAAACTTTTCACCTGCTTTAATCTAGAGGAGAAACAATAGTGAAAGGTTGGATTACTTAATCATGACGTTCATAATTATTAATTTAAGAAAAGTAAACTAGTATTTTAATAATTTTTTCGACCTGTTTGATAATAAATTATATTTAAAAATTATAAAAATGCTCTTTTAACACCTTTTAGATATAAATTCATTTTACAAAAATTATGTAAATTTCAGCGAATAAATATTTTTTAAGCACAATAATTTATTTTTTTATTCTCGTTTCAAAACGTCTTACGACATTCATTTAACATATTTCTTTTACGGTGAAATATATTTTATTTTAGTATATATATATATATAGATTTTTAAAACTCAGAGTGATGACAATATTCAAAACGGGCATGAAGTTGCAGGATTAGCGATCAAAAAATTTTGCATAAACCAGGGATATCATAAGGAGTCGATGCTTGATGAAGTATAGCCACAGAAGAGGTTCCTTGATACGGACGACTAGGGTTATAACCATAATTGGCGACCAATTCGACATTGGCTCCATGACTTTAATCTATCGACTTTATATAACATGAACGGAGGTTATAACCACAGGTGGCTACAAATTCGCATGAGCTACAGCAATTAGCCTGGCGCGTTTGAAAATCTATACATCACTTTAATCTCTCGCCTTTCCGATGCTCCAATTGGCCTCCCTGGACGGCAATCGCCTCGATTACGGAATTCGTATTAACACCTGTGCGCGTTTATGGCATGGTACTCGTCTTGTGAAACCTGTTTTCATTTCCGGAGCTTCCTCATGCAGCCAAACGCCTCGCTGTAATTTGACTTCTAGTAAATAATCAAATTCAAACTTTTAACTGAAACCCTAAAAAGATTACTTGTTGAACAAGTTATGAATTGCCTACTTTGCAGGCATATTCCGGCTTCTGCCATTTGTCATTGTAGATAGCTATTACCTGGTATAGCTATCCAATGTCAATATATAGATTTGTGCTTCTCAGGATTCCTTTGTGACGAGCATCATTGCTTTTGACTGACGCCCTTTGCTTAGTAGCAGCGGCTAATGTGAAACTGCTTTGACGTTCTTGTGATTCGTAGGTAAAACCCTAAACCCTAAACCCTGTTCTAGTGATTCGTAGGTAAAACCCTAAACCCTAAACCTGCTTTCAGGTTCAATTGTTGAAAGCGGAAGAGTCGACACCCATCTTCCCTCCCCTTGCAGTCAATATGAATCCGAACAGCCATTGGCCCAGTATCTTCAAGGTAAATCCCTCCGCGTTTGAGAGTCAATGGGGTGAAGCTTCAAATCCTTCAGCGATTTCCGGCCACAGACAATCTTATGAAGGTGACCATTCACTGGAACTCCAACTTCCTCCTCTTTTGTTTGTGATGGCATCTTTATGACATCAATAATTAAAAGATATTGCTGGGAACGAATCTGCTTTTGAGATCAATACGCCCACTTGGAGATTAATATGTTTAGTTGCAGATAAAGCATAGGAATTCAGCCACAGATAAATGCAGTATGATGTTTTATGTGTTATATTCATATTCAGATGTCCAATTGTAATGGAGTTAGAACATTATTTAGATCAATAAGAAAATCTTGATGTAGCTATACACAAATCCCTTAATAGCAACTGGGTTTTGATGGACTGAAATTTGACTTTTAGCTGCGAGCAGGGAAATTTCAGGGTCAAACGAAACCCTAGATATGCATTCTTATGAGGCATAACCTACTTTCGTGGTTTATGTCTGCCTCTTAAAACAATTTCCCACTACTTTCAAGGGTGAGCCGAATTAACGCGGCGATAGAATGGTCAATAGTATGAGTTCGGAGGAATATTATTTCAAATCTAATTAAAGTATAAGGAACAAAGCTCTGACAACTATAATTTGTGCAGGTACATCATCAAAGAATGAGGAAAGGAGCCAGCCGGTATCAAAGCCCAGATGGAATCCAACACCAGAACACATCCGGCTTTTAGAGTCCATGTTTAACTCTGGGGTGACAAACCCTACCACAGAGGAAATATGGAGAATCAGAGCTCAGCTGGAAGAGTTCGGAGAAGTTCGCGACGCCAGCATCTTCTACTGGTTTCAGAACAAAAAGGCCAGAACCAAGCAACGGCATAGCCATCTTCACTCTGGAGAGACCTCTAAATCTGGCTCAGAAAAGAGTAAGACTGATCAGTCTAAAAAAATCATCGGAGTTTCTGAGAAAACAGCTAATTCGTTGGGCAACACTGGGGAATCCTACTCCTCTATTGTGCCAGCTGCCCAGTTTTTCACTCAACAGGACCATTATCATTTGCAAATAAATGAAGGAATCAGTAATGATCAATGCAGTTACACTGACGCAGTAGCAGCTACGGCAGGAAGAGGGGGAATTTTTAACGAAGGTACATGTACTGACACCACCGAAAACTATTTTCAACCCCACCCTTGAGCATGCCTCTCGCGTCAGTTTTTTATCACACTTTGAAATCCCATGTATATAAATATATAACCCTAACGAGCACAAACACCTAAAAGTCCTTTCAATTAGGTAGATTGGTGCCATGATTGCTTCTGTGACTATATATTTGTTTCTAGATAGCAGAACATACACCTAAAAGTTTCTTCACATATGCCATTCAGACAATTGATATTGTTCTGCTGGATGTAATATATATGTCTGAGAACATTTCTCTGCAGGGACTAGCGAGGAGTTGAAGTACGGCCGCTCAATAACTGTAGTCATAAATAACGTTCCATTTGCAGTCCCCGTCGGACCCATAAATGTCAAGGCTATGTTCGGTGAAAATGTAATTTTTCTTCACTCTACAGGCCAGCCGATTTTACTGAATGAATGGGGCTTCACCATGGAATGCCTGCAGCATGGAGCTATGTATTACGTGGCATGCCTAATGCCCATGCCGACTTTCATACAACTATATTTTGAGAAGTTTTCAAACTATTTGTAGAACTTCAGTAAAATTTAACCTCACCGCTATGCTTTTAACATTCTTTATTCAACTTTCCAGATATGAAACGTTATTCATCAATGGTGGTGTTGCTGTCTTCGTTCGATTTGGAAATGCATAGCGCTACTCATCAATGCTGGATTTCCTGTCTCGGTCCGATTTTCAATTTCATACAGTTTGTTATCTAGGATACAGTAAATTCTATGTTGACTCTTGGTATTATATTTGCATATTGTTGCTTCTCTAGGAATTATCAAACTGTGTGTCAGAGATGCATTTATATTTAACATTTGTTAATTTGTAGCAGGGTTATATTGCACTCGCTGTTGTTCTTTAGTGTGTTTACGGTCTTGCATCATGCCCTTCATAAGGATGGATATCACCGCACTTTTATATACAATATATATAAATATGGAAGTGGTTGCGGCTCTAAAAGGGGGACAAGTTATGCTAAATTTGAAACATGTTTCTAGGTATTCTTTATGTAAATTTCCTCTAAATTTAATAATCAATTGGATTAGTTTGTATCACAAATTGAATAGCCTCTGTTAAGAATAGCATTCAAACTATATCACATAACATCAATTGTACTCATTCCTGCTAAATGAAAATAGTTACTACGGAGAATATTTTTTATTTAACCAAAATATAGACCATTCCTTTGAAAATCAACCTTGTGAAAAGGAAAATATTGACACAAGAGAGTGGTTTAACATTGTAGTGAACTTATCAATGAAATGGAAATCGAAACATGGGTGAGAATTTTATATCTCTAAAACCGCTAAGTTAAAATTTATAATATAATTTTTTATTTTTTTATATCATAATCTTAATTTATTTACATTTACATTTTTAGAAACGTTGTTTTTATTTTTAATACTTCTAGATAAAGTGGAATTGTTATTTTCATGGTATAAAATAAGTTGTGAATCTAAATATTGTTAGGGAATTTTTTCTAGAAATATGCACATCATTTCAGTGTAGTAGTAAGAATCTATCCAAAACTAATATAACAAAAAAATGAATTGCCTTTAGTTAAGTGAGTTTTTGGAGTGAATACCTTAGTCATCCTCATCCACAATGAAACATTGAAAAGCTATAATATTTCGATAGTTTCTACTTCCTAATGTTGAATATGGTTAGAATAATTAATGATTTCCTATCTTCAACAATTTTCCAATCTAACCATGATTTTCCTTTTATGTTTTATTCTATTGATCACTCAAATCAAAGATATAATATTTCTTCTCAGCCTTTTAAGTGGAATTTGAACAATACATCTAAGTGTAGTTTTATAATATCAAATGAATGTAAAAGACACTATTTAAACTCTTATGCTGTCTAAGTAAATCCAAGCTAAAAGAGATCAGAATTTCTACCATGCATAATGAATACTTTCATTATGATGAAGCCTTGAAATTGAAGCAAAAAAGGCATTGAAATGATGTTAAAAATATCAAACTAGTCATGTGGCTTATCAATAGATCTCCATATATGATAAGTTATTTGTATAACCAAATATTTCCTAGGAAACTATTATAAATAAATTAAATTATAAGCCTGACTGCTAATAACTTACCCTCATTAACAATATGAATGGGGACAACCTCACAAAGTTTCTTATACATTTGAAATTCACCCTTTTCTTTAAATGACCTAAAAAGAGGTCCTTAGACAAGTGTTTTCAAAACTCATGTTAAAGAAGTGATTTATGCTCCAATAAGAACAATTAAGGTTCTATTTAGTACCCCTCTCCTCTTTTAAGTATTGATTTAACATGTGGTTTTTCCTCCTACAAGAAAGTTGTGTAGGAAAAGTAAATGGTCAAATTCCTCTCAAATTTAGAAATTCCAAGTTGAACTGAAAAGGGCTCTCTCTTTGGGTAGCAATGGGTTCTATGTGAAAATACTAAAGGTATTGGTCTAAGAGAACCATAATGTTTAAGCCAACAAATAGGGGTTAAAATGTAATCGAGATAGCTCAAAAGTCCAAGTATATTGTGGAGAGTAACCTGGTGAACAAATACACCCCTAATATTGAGAAATAAAAGCTAGTTTGAATGGAATGAAATATCAAAGGTTCTAATCTTTATAATGCATCTTTGAAAATCATCAAGATCATATCTTTTGAGACACCATAGATGGAAAAACTACTCTCCTTTGGAAGGACTCCTCCCTGTAATGACCTGAGCTCAATTAGTTAAGTAACTCACATAACTTTTAGGATTTTCTCAATGCTAGGGGATAATTAAAGTTACACACTATTCAGAATCCTAGTTGAATTAGGGATCCACTAGGAAATGTTGGCCCCCCTATCAATGCGTCACAAACACTAACCTTTTCATTCCTCAATCATTATAATATGATCTAGAGAATAAATAAATAAATATTCAATCACGAGATGATATTTGAAGATGGGGTCACAAGCTAAAGGGGAACTCTTAGCGAAAGGAACATATAGGATAGTATAAAAGATCAAATGGTAAAGACATTAGT
Source organism: Pinus taeda (assembly GCA_000404065.3). Lineage (NCBI taxonomy): Eukaryota > Viridiplantae > Streptophyta > Pinopsida > Pinales > Pinaceae > Pinus > Pinus taeda. Next base: position 16,832 of record APFE031086104.1, on the reverse strand, counting down.
ACCAATGGGTTGACATTTTGTTAGCTACATTTATGGTGTAGAGTCACTCTTCTTCTTTAGTCTTTATCGTTTAAAAAAAAAAAAAAAAACCTTTTCTTGTGATAAATTACAACAAAGAGGATTTGAGAGATGTTCAATTTGCAAAGACTAGTCTTCTAGCATAAATGTAGTTGGTCATCTCTTCAATCATTCCTTTTTTTCTTCTCAAAAATAGGATTCAATGGCCACATTATTTATATAATCACATTATTGATAAGCTTGAAACCAACCATAAGAGAATGGAGATCTTACCCCTTGTCTTCATAAATTATTCCCAAGTTTCATTTTGTGGGTTATGTGGAAAGAGCTTAACATTACTTTCAAAAAATCTTCCACCTCCCTAGATTAGATTTTGCATTTTATCTTTAAAAAGTTTCATGAAATTGTCAGCATCTCCCCTTTGGCCACTTCATATTGAATCTACAATCCTCGAGAATGAAATATGGTTCAGTTACCTAGGTTTCTTGACCTCCATCCTTCCTTCTCCTTCTATTTCTCAGACCCCTTCATGTTAGCCCATGCATTTGGTCTCTATTTCCATCTATGTTTCTTAAACTTAACTTAGATGGTCGCTAAGAAGGAATTTAAAGCCAACTCAACTTTGGAGGATAATTCATAATTTTTTAAGGGAAAATTATTCACATTTATGCTGGGTTCGTGAGCATAGACAGTAACAATGTCACAAATCTCTTTTCCTTAGAAAAAGGTCTACATATTTTGTAAAAAAAATTACTTTCATAGATTTATCATAGAAGGAGACTAGTCAATGGAAAAGAAACATAAGTTTAGAATATCTCCATCTAAAGTATCAAATAGATAGAGATTGAAGGGTGGTATGTATATAGTGGGTCACCATTTTGGCTAGAATAGTAGCACATATAGTTTTTCATGTCAAAATATAGGTTAGTCCAACTAGGGAATGCAACATTAGGAAATAATATTCAATCAGCGTTGGTCACATGTTGAATCAAGAACCACTAAGAAACCCTTGTTGAGAGATAATTGTTTTATTGATATCACTCTCAACGGTGGGTATCATCGATAAATAGGAAAGTCAACCTTACCATAGGTGTATATTACAATATTTATTATGTGTGATGTGGGAGATAATCATATTTAATATAGTGTTTAAAGCTCAAGAATTAGGTTTCTATTGCACTACACCACCCATTGGGTTTCTTCCTCTTAAGAAAGCTAATGAAAGATGGCACCTATAGGAAGGTAGAGAGTTATCCCAGACCATAGCTTCTTTGGAACCTTAAGTACAATAGTTGGAACCTTATGTACAATAACTAAAACCTAATTAAGTGTAATAATTTAAATTATGATCAACTCCCTTACGAGAAAGCTTTTTGATTTGGTTTAACAATGAAATTGTTCATAGATCTAACTTTATTCTCTAAGTTTATTCACTCCAATTATTCTAATTTCTATTGCATCAATATTTTTCAATATCACCCACTAATAGCATGGATTTTTTCTACCTCTCCTATCAAATATTGAAAATCAGTGTGTTTTATTCCCTATCCAAAAAATTTCAAAATTGAGGTCAGCTTATATGTGTTTACATAAGAAAGCTATTCTTCATAGTAGTCTAAGCCACAATAGAGATGATTGTTTTAATTTTTTCCATATCTAATTTTTTCACAAAGCTAGTGCTATTCTTGGTTACCCCTGTCTTTTCTTTGGCTCGTTATTACTATTGAAGAATCTACCTTTTCACAATGATAACTATTTGTAAGGTAACTTTTCATTTTTTTTTATTAGGATAATATTCACTTGATATTATTAGAGTATGTTTTCTTACTTCATCAAATAGTTACCAACCAGAACAAACAAGAACACAAGATGTTGGCTTTCTACGAGGGCCAAAACCTCTCACTCTTTGAGAGGAAATCCCACATAAGTTATTCCTATGGAGATTCCAATTGATGAATACCAAGACCATTATTGTTGACCTAATAGCCACTCCTATATCAAGACACACGTTCTCTTGATATTCCTCTTTGAGATCTTCATCATTGTCTAGATGCTGAGATCTACCTTGACACTCAGATCCTTTATGGTTAACATTGAGATTTTCATTGTTAACTCTAAGATCTTTATCGTTGTCTTGACGCTGAACTCTTCTACTACATTGAGACAAAGTTATACATCATTGTTATATTACTGATATTGTAATAGAAGTGGCATCAAAAAATCTTCATATCTATTGTTCTTGCGAAACCTCAGAGAGACTTCTGAGTTGCTTACTGCACTGATACCAAAGCTACAAATCTTGATGACTATGGTAAAGGTCTGAGCCTATCACTATAATCCATCTTAAAATATATATGATTTGATGATGGTGATCATGCTTTTATAATCTTAAAGGAGTTCGATCTCTCTTACCGTGTCACAGATTCGATTTGTCCTTTGTCATCCTAAACTACTCTCATATGTTTCTCCCCATCCGACATATAGAAATATAACCAAACTTTCTTCTCTTTCATGGTCATTTTACTCGACATCTGAATTCCTTGACTATTGTACCTTAGTCTGAGCTTCTCATCTAATATTTACTTGTTGTAGCTTCCAATATGAATTCTTCCATAGTAATGGATCACTAAAACAATGAATACACACCTTTTCTAATCATCGAAATCTCAGAGTGATGAAAATTTACTTCTTTATCTTTCTACAATGAGCTTAGCTTCTTATATATAGTTGTTCATCCATATATAAGCTGACTTGTAATCACAAAGATATGTGTCTATTTTTGAGAGCCGACTTGAGTTCTTTAATTCCTCTTGTTGGCCGACTTCAAGATGAGTTTCATGCTTGTCCTTGGAAGGGATATTTAGAAATATTTATATACATTGACTCATTCTTAAGAAGAGATTCTTCATACATGACATTGACTCTTTCACTTAATAATAAACCCTAAGGCCTCATGGGATCCACTAACAAATGAACCTCTTGCTCACAAAAACCATGAAGCAGCCATACAAAATAATTGTATTCTTTATTTCATCATTACAAAGATAAGTTTCATTATGAAGAATGAACCTTAGTTATGTTTTACACACTCCCTCTTCACTTGGGAGGTATTCATAATGGTACTTGGTCATTCTCAAGCTGAAGAATTTCTCATAAGAAGAATTAGATTTGTAACCCATCTGTATAGCATCATAGAACCAATAATGTTTCCATAGCAAGGCTTTGACTCACAACTCTATCTCTCATTGAATTAGAGTACAATGTTGGCAAGACTAATGACTATAGACATCTTCATCATTTCTCTCAAGGTACATACGCACCTATGTGTTCACTGAATATGACCTTCTACGAATATTCTTATCTTCGGTTCCCAACCCTAAAAGAATATCGATCCTCTTGCTTACTCTTATCTTGGATTCCCTACACATCCTCAAAGAGCATCATATGCCAGATGATCACCCAATAATCCATTCTTTATTCCTAAGAGAAGACAATAATGTTGTGTCTATCTCTCCCTCTCAACTAGGGAAGATACGCCTATTCCTATAAAGGAATGTACCCAAGCTCCCTCTGACCAAGGACTTGACCAAGCTCCCCCTTAACTAGGGATTCTCCTTTTCATTAGCAACTTCTTATTTGTGGGTCCTTCAGCTACATGATCAAATTCTTTCCTTGATGTCATGAAATTTAGTCGAGCTTCTTCCTTGTATGACATTAGCCATCGATCACTTTCCTCCTTGGTTTGTCATTTCATTCCTTTATTAATGGAAAATGGCCTTCTTGGTACATGTCTGGAACCTTATTCATATAACTACTTCTTTTCTCATCATGCTTTTTTTAGGAATCTCCATCCACCACATGAATGTTAGTTGTACTTGTACTTACATCTTTTGTTATAGTAGCCTTGCATGATCTCATCCAAATTTTAATTCAAGAAATCAAAACATAAAATTAAATCAAATAGTACCTTACAAGATGGCTCTTTATCATGAAATCTTCCTGTAGGTACCAACATCCTGCATCAGAGTCTTCATATCTTTTGGGGAGATTTATTAGTCAAATGTTCTTGTTCTTTTGGATGTTGATTGCCTCTATCATTATTTCATATCTCCCGATCTCTTCCTCTTACACATTACATTTCCAAGAGCTTCCAACTAGAGTTCCTTAATTGTAGTTAACCACCTCATACTTCATATGAGGACAGATTAATGTTGATTTCATCTAGTGTGATTTATGACTTTTTGCATATCTTTTAGAGGAGGAGATCATTTTCCCTTGATCATGCTTTTGAACATAGAAGTAGTGGTCCATGTTACCTCCAACCATACGACATGGTTTTATAATATTGAATTCAAGCATATATACCTGATTTTACCTTTATGTCATCTAGGTTTCTTCTAGAAGCTTCCTTGATTGGAAAGATCTTCAACCCTTTGATCTGCTTCATTTCTCATGTCACCATACCATCATCCATGGACATCAAAAGTTGGAGTTTCTGATGAAACACTTGCTTCCACTCTAGATATGTGAATCCTCTGATGAAGATTCCATGAGAGAATCTTAAGGATCTCACATATTCTTATTCAATAGATGTTTCCCTTTTGACTGATGTATGATTAGCGTTTTCCTAGATGATTTAATCATTTCCTTCAATATCCAATGAGGTTCCGAAGAGTTATATCCCTCAAGTTTGATAGTCATGGATTTTTTTGCCTTTTTCCTTCATGATTCCCATGGTGATGTCATGAGCTCTTGTTTCTAATTCTTTCACGATGCAACAATGCATCTTATGATAAGACCCTTTTGTGAGGGATACCATCATAGTAGAGATATGTTACTCCCTCTTTCCTTGGCCCTAATCGGTGACATGAGCTTTATTTCCATAGTATTGAATATTGTACTATTCTATCTTGACTGAGGACCAAACTTCCCTTTCCTTTTTGAAAATGTTTGATTTTTTTAACCTTCAAGACTTTTTCCCTCAACTTGTATTTTTCTATCTAGCATAGAGACCACAAGTTGTCAAATGAGGTAAATTTCTTGTTCATGGACATTTTTTACCTTGCTCATCGGTTAGTTCATTTAAGAACAATGATGATTATCTTCTTATCATGTCTCTCAAATCTCCCAATTGAGATCTTATGAAATTCATTCTTTGATACATTTAATTTTGTGTATGTTGGGTCTAAGTGGTGTGACCTTCTTTAATGCCTTTTTAAAGAATATATATTCTAGCATTTCATATATCTCCTTGACATCTCCTCTTCTGCTACATAGGTACAAGAGGTCCTTTGACTAATTTTATAATAATCGTATGATTCCCTTCATATTTTCCATGCATTCAAATAATGCTTTATCTTTAGAGACCTTTCCATAGATATCAATTACTTCCTTTTCAAGGACTATATCTATCCTCATTTCATATGCAAGGAATCTCGATGACCCATCCAACTTATAGATCTCCTTGTAAGCATGAAGTCATTTTACCAAATAAATTAAGGAATGAAAGATACTTACTTGACAAGTGAAGATGACCTCTTCTACTTGATCACTTTGATGATGGTTGAAGGTGTATTAGAGATTTCTCTTGGATGATATTATTTCAAATGAAAAATCCTTTCGTCAATAGAAAAGGTTGCTCCTCTTGATGAGGATGATTTTTTGCCTCCTCAGATGATCTTATTCTAGGGCAAGGAGATGATCCTTACTTAGTTTTATAACCTTGATCATGACAATGGCTTCTCACCTTCAATATGATTTGCCTTCTTTTGTAGTGTAGATCATAACTGCTTCTAGGATTTCAACTTTCTCCAAGACGATGTGATTCTTGTTTTTGAGGTCCTTCAAGCTACCTTGCTTTGTAGACAACTTGATGAGGGTCTTGGTGACCTTTTGTTGATGACTACAGAGACAAATAATCTTCTAGATCTTGATCCATTTCTTCGATATGATTGAACTTGCTTTGATGCCCTCCTTGAAACTTGATCCTTCAATGTCTCTTTGTTGCTCTTCATTTGAATTCAACACCTTAACTATAACACCATGTTGAAGAATCTAGGGCAATTAGGTTAATAAGATTCTTATCACGATGATAACAATTTGTGAAGTACCTTTTCATTGTTTTTATTTTTATTTTTCATTAGCAAAATCTTCACTTGATATTATTAGATTGTGTTTTCTTACTTCATCAAATAGTTACAAAACAAGAGAGACACGAACTCAAGATGTTGGCTTTCTGCCAGGGCCAAAACCTCTCACTGTTTGAGAGGAAAATGCACACAAAATATTCTTATTGAGATTACAGTTGACAAATACCAACACTACGACCCTTGACCTAATAGCCATTCCAATATCAAGACACAAGTTCTCTTGACAATCCTCTTTGAGATCTTCATCATTGTCTGGATACTGAGATATGCCTTGAGACTGAGATCCTTTATTCTTGACAGTGAGATCTTCATTGTTAACTCTAAGATCTTTATTGTTTCCTTGACACTGATCTCTTCACCATAGAGCTAATATAAATTGTATTTACAATGAATTAGTATGTTTTCTTACTGCATCAAAATAGAGGTATATTTCATTGTTCCATTACTAAGGCTATAATAGAGGTCGCTTCACAATATCTTCATAGCTATTGTTCTTACGAAATGTCAAAGAGGCTTCTAAGTTGCTTACTATAATGATACCAAAGGTAGAGATATTGATGATTATGTTAAAGGTTTGAGCCTATCACTGTAATCCATCCAAAAATATATCAAAGTTGATAATAGTGATCATCCTTAGAAAATCAAGAGGAGTTTGAGCTCTCTTACTATGTTAAAGATCCAATTTTTTCTTTGTCATCCCAAACTATTGTTATATGTTGCTGCCCATCCAACATACAGAAAGATAACCAAACTTTATTATTTTTTGTGTTCATTTTCCTCAACATCTGAATTCCTTGAATGTTGTACCTTAGTCCAATATTCTCATATGAGCCTTCCATGTTATATCTTGCATCCAAATCCTTTCATATTAGTGGATCACTGAAACAAGAATACGCACCTTTTATGATCATCGAAATCTTAGAGTGATGTGAAGTTACTTCTTTTTCTTTTTGCAATGAGCATAGCTTCTTATATATAGTTGTTCATCCGTATATAAGCCAACTTTTATTTCCAAAGAGATAGACGGTGTGAGTTGTTTAATTCATCTTGCAGGGCGACTTCAAGAGGAGTTTCATGGTTGTCTTTTGGAGGGCTATTTAGACATATTTATATACATTGACTCATGCTCAAGAAGATCTTCTTCATACATCACATTGACTCTTTGACTCAATAATAAATCCTAAGGCTCTCAAAGGGAGCTGCTAGCAAATGAACCTCTTGCTCAAGAAACACATGTAGCAAGGAATACAAAAATAATTTTATTTCTTTTATTTCATCATTTACAATGGTAATGCCATTATGAAGACTGAACCTAGTTATGTTTTAAAATAATTAGTTTTCTCATTCTCAACACATATATTTTGTATCAGTGTACTTTGTCATGGATTTGGAAAACTAACCCTATCTCAATAGATATCACCTTCTTATAGCTCCCATTTAGAGGGACAAGGTGGTGTGAACTCTCTAGGGTGATAGAATCGTCATTAAACATTACACCTCTTCATGGTATCAGATCTATTTTTCATGGAAGGGTAAGTTTTTTTTTTGTTTCAAGGGCACATTGAGACGAAGTTGTGTATTGCTATTATCTTTATTTATCTATAGTTTCCTTTCCCTAATCTACATTATTATTTATTTTTTAATGTTGGTTTAACACTTTTGAATGGCCAAGACACTTGTCATGGCATAATACCATATTTCTTATTAACTCTTGTGGTTCAATTATTCCAAGCAATTATCTATATTTTGGTGTTAGAAGTCATAAACACCTAGTGGCATGCTTCTTGTAATATATGCCATATTGGGTAATATTCAATAAGCCAATGGTGAATGGTGGTGCCTTTCAAGTAACTTGGGATATTCTATGTTTTCTCATTGTTTTAATATTGAGGTTGGAGGTGGTTCCTTTCAAGTGGTCTGGAGTCTGTCTTAGAACTGTGGCTTAGATCTCAGAACCACAGGAATTGAATTCTTTTTTCCATAGAATAATTTCCATTATTTTTATTCCCTTTTTCTTATCAAATACTTCTAATCCTATGTTAGCAGAGGGTATTAAAGGTATAATGCATGCTTTATTGGTTTTCTATCTTATGTTATATAATTGAACAAGTAGTTAGTTAAAGGGTAGCCTTATACCACATATATATATGTATATGTATATGCATATGTATATGTATATGTGTATGTATATGTATATGTATATGTATATGTATATGTATATGTATTACCTGTTAGACTAATTTATCACATGTTAGGGCAAGGAAATTGAAGTAATTCATTAATGTTAGATGCAATTTTGTAGTTATGGTGTTTAGTAGAGCATGGGATGAACATGTCAGGCATGTTAGAAAATTATTTGATACTTTGAAAAAGAAGAGTTTGTATGTGAAATTGTCAAAGCCTGAATTTGGAAAGACATCATTAGTGTACCTGGGTTGTGTTAGACGAGGTGGTGAATCGAGAATAGATCCCTCTAAGTTTGAGGAAAATGTGAATTGGCCCAAGCGTACATTAACAAAATAAGTTATAATTTTCCTAGGAGTAGTCCAGTATTGGAAGAAATTTGTTGCTAACTTCTCATTCATTACATCGCCTTAACATGCACTGATTAGTGTGAAACAATTCTTTTAGTGGGGAGGCAAACACCAAAAGGCCTTTGATACATTGAAAGAAAATATCAATACCACAGTACTGTTAGTGTTGCTATATTTGTAGTGGTTGTTTGAGATAGAGACCAATGCAAGTGGATATGATGTGGGAGTAGTTCTTATGAAACAATGAAATCCAATATTCTATAACTCTAAGACCTTTTCTAAAATTGTTATTAATTATCCTAGCTATGATAACAAGTTCTATGCTTTAGTAAAAATTGTTAATAAATGGAAGCATTACTTAATGGGAAAGGAAACAATAATACATACAGATTATCAAATACTACAATATTTCAGTTGTAGTCATAACTATAACAATCCATACATTTCATATTGATGGAATTTCTATAGTAGTTTCATTTGGGCAGCAAGTAGAAGAAGGGTGCAAGTAAAAATGTGGTTAATATGCTATCTAGATCTCCAATTAATGCATTTGTATTATTCAATAATGGTTCTTTAGCTTTTGAGATTTATGTTGAGAAATATGATAGGAATGTCGACTTCAAGGATGTGTACAGGAGATTAACTCATGTTTGCATGAAGAGAATTAAAATTTGTAAGGAAAGTTACTTTGTCACGTTACTAATTATGTATTCCAGAAGACAAGAGAATGCATATGATTAAAGAAGGCCACGCATGTTGTATTTCAGGGCATGTTTTTGTAGGAAATACTATAGCTCATTTGAAGAGATTTGGTTATTGGCCTTCAGTGAGAGAAATAGTATCCAAATATGTTAAAGGATGTGTATTTTGTGCCACTAGTAAATCCACTAATAGGAAATTAGGTTTGCCTACACCCCTTACAGCTCCTTCTCATCTATGGGAATGTATATCTATAGATTTGTTAGGAGGTTTACTGATGTCCAAAAGAGGTCATGATTATTAGTTTGTAGTTATGGATAGGTTTAATAAGATGTGTTTTGGTTCCTTGTAAAAATAAGGTAACAATTGAACAAATCATGCAACTATTCTTTTAGTATATTTGGGTTCAGTTTAGATTTTCCATATCTATTATATCAGATCAAGATTCCCACTTTTTTAGGATACTTTTGGTCAAGCTTGTGGGGGAACGATGGGCACCAAGCTGAAATGGAGCACTTCTTTTCACCCAAAGCTGAATAGGTCAATAGGATTGTAGTAAATTTTCTCCAAGGATACTGCAATAAACATCATAAGGTTTGGGAAGAATAACTACCTTAGGTGGACCATGCCTACAACCAAGTATTTCATTCGTCAAAACAAAGATTTCAATTTGAAGTTTATTTTGGGCACATATCGAAGTCTCCATTGTATTTAGTTCTTGGGAAGGATGTTGATTCTAATGAATGCAAATATGAAGATGAATATTCATACAAAAGATCTAGGCGATGCATCAAGTAGTGAACAAATAGTTGGAGAAGATCCAATCCCAATATAAGGCTAGGAATGATAAACATATGATGGATAATCACTATCAGGTTGGTGATAGAATTTGGTTACACATCAATAAGAATAGGTTAATAATGGATGATGAGAAGCTCACGCCAATCCGATATGGCCCATTTACTATTTTGGAGAAGATTGGCAATAATGCTTTCTAGTCAAATCTACCACCAGATATGTAGATTATTGAATTGAGAGTGTGGAAAATTTGACATTATATGAGCCACTAATGATCATGGATCAGGATGAGAGTGTTCAAGTTCCTTCCATTCACAATTTTTATCTTGAGTATCTAGATAAGTTGTAGGAAGATGTCATTGTAGACATGAAAATGACAACTTCACGTAGAGGAGATGTAGAACATATTTCAGTGGGTCTTAAGATAATGAATACAAACAAATCACAATGGATCGAGATAGGGAAAATGAGGGAGAAATACCCTTACCTATTTGTTGATTAATACACCTTTTGGTGGTCTAAAGGCTTCCTAGTGGGGAGCAATGATCCAGGAAAATTCAAAATGGCCAAAAATTCAAAGTCCCCAAATTTTGATGGAAATAACGCCAAGTCAAAGATCTTAAGAAGATGATTCCAATAAAATTTTAATTATATTAAATAAATTCCATATGAGAATGTTATCGCACTTTGAAGTTTTTGAACAATAACTAAAAAGTCAACCATACGATGACATGTGCAACCTCTCAAAGCGACACATGAAAGGACCTATGAATAACACTTCGCAATGATTTAAGGTGACACTTCGCAATGATTTAAGGTGACGTGGCAGTGACTCGATAATGAAATGTGGAATTATGTGGTTGATGAATTGGCATGTATGTGGTAGACAAGTAGACCAATCTGGAAGTGCCACATAACCCAATCAAAGAGCGCAATATGACACCCTGAATACTAAGCCTGAATGCTAAACTATGGGTTTAATTCAACTAACCAACACCGACGTGATTTGAAAGGAAGACCATCGAGAAAGTGACCAACAACTACCCCAATGAGGCATACCATGACCATGTCCGTTTGAATGGATAAGCATATATATATATAAGTTTGGTTTTATCCATATTATCAAAATGGGGAGGCTGCCGCCATGACCTTTGAAACCCTGCCGACAACCCAGTTCACATTATTTGAAATATAAACTGGTTAGGGTGACAACCGGGATGGAATATATGTTGCTTAATGTAATGTTATGCCATATGGTTACAAGGTATAACCGCCAACAAAATTCGACAATCACAACACAACACATGGCGGAGGAATTTTTTATTAACGACATATGGTTGTGGAATGTATGCTATATTAATATGTGCTGAGGGTTTTAATATATGCTATGATATATATAGCATATAAACCAACGAATGTGTAGTGACGGATATGCACGTGGACTATATAAAATGCTGTCAATATAAGTTATTGGATCATCGAGTACATTATACTTTGCAGTTATGTTAGAAAACACTCACCACGTAATAGAAATGTTATTTGTGTGATATGGATACGATATAACTCCGTCGAGAGTTCAACCATAGGATATGGTTCTTGTAATATATGTCGTTGGGTTTTAATACATGTTACCTTTATCATATGTGGTTACAATAGGGCCGCAACCTCGGCGGGCTGGACCTCGGGAATGTGCACCCTCAAAGCCTATATATGTAAAATCAATTTTCCATTGCGCTGAAGCTTTGTGTCTAGGTTATTTTTTTACTAACATTTGTCTTTTATGACCTAGTTTTGGATTGTGTATTATGTGTAAAACACAAATTTGAACTTTTTGAAGTCGAGTAAAAGGAGAGATACCTCGAAAAGAGTTTGTAAAGTTCATTGTGTAGCTACAAAAGAGATTATAGCATTACAGTTTTGAATGAAGGATGATCTCCCTTGATTTTGTAGCGTGAATATCACTGTCTTTGTGATAAATCATAGAGTTTATGTTTTTTGGATAATTGTAAAAGGAAACTTTTTGCCAAGGTTTTTTTAGTGTCTTTTGTAAAAATGTAGGGTAGAGTGAAATTTGTGGAGATTGGTAATTGAAATAATTCGACTTATTTGGCATTATAATTGAAGAGTCCAATCCATTGGAAGTGGGCCATGGGGATGTAGCTTGTTAAAAATATTAGTGAGAAAAAGGTCTCTTAATTTGTGCCTTAATCATAGGATTTAGAATGAGTTGTGCATGACTCGAGTTCCTAAAAATTATAAGATTCCTTGTAAATTAGGATGACTTCCTCAACTTTAGGAATCAGTCCCTAAAAATTAGGATGAGATTGGTTGTAGTTATCTAATGTGTTGAAATTGAAAGTCAAGTTCTTGATTTTCTAGTGTGAATTCATTGAGGAAAAACATAAGTTATTAAGTTTGAAGTGGTTGACTTGAAATAGGACAGGTTGCATGAGCACTTAACTCATGCTAACTCAATTAATAACTAAAGCATTCCTTAGAAATATCTCTAATTTTAACCATTACGATTGTCTTTAAAAGGAGGAACAAATGCACAATTTTAATCATTATCTTGGTGAGCCTAAGTGGGTGAGACCAACTAATAGGAAGCACAAGTTTGTGCACAAAGCTTGTGTGAGGAAGTCTCTGCAAGAGAAACTTGTAGATAGGCTGGTAGAGGCTAACATAGATAAGTTGTTTTTCAAAGTTTCAAGCTTAGAATAAGTAGGAAAAACAAGTGTTTCTTTTAGATTGAAACTATAGTATTTTCTAAGAGATCAATTGCTCATTTTTTTCTATCAATAAAATTATCATCAAGAAGTTGGTTTTCCTTGTTAGTTTCCCTAGTAAAAAAAATTGCCTTGAATTGTGTAACTATGTTTTGTTTTAGTTCCTAATTCTACTGCAAATTGAGTAGAGAAATTATGTGTTTGTAAGAAAACAAAGTGGGTTTCAGATTTTTCTTATCATCAAATCATAATTTCGTGGAAATTGTACATGGTATTAGAGAAGTTGCAATAGATTTAAGGCTCATTACAAGTGCATATTTCAGAATGAGAAGAATGTATGATCTCAAGTTGGTGATTCTTCTTCCAAGTTTTATGTTGATTGAATTCTAGGTGTTGAGGGCTATTTAGAGTAGTGAAAAACATATTTGTAGCAACCTATGTACAATATGTTGGAGGCATGTTCATGGTTGTATAGTTTCCCTAAGTGTTGTGGATAAGTGGTAGACTTATCACAACAAGTGGATTGTATTTTGATAACCAAAGAATTGACATTTGGAGCATCCAAGAGCAGTCAAGTGGGTTGGTTTTTATTTCCTAGTTCATAGGTTTGGTGTTTGACAAATCAGAGATAAGAGGGCTCATTGAAATAGTCATAGATCAGTGAAGGAGTGACAATATGTGGGAAGATCTGAAAGCCCTAAGAAGAGTGATTGTAGCAACTGATATGTCACAAAGATAGGTCATATATGGAAGGCCTAGCACTGTACATAAACATAGGTGTGAACAATGACTTTTATATGTAGTATATAGTAGCTTGAAGACCTCAAGTAGAGTATCCATGAAAGTAGCCATGAGATGTTAGGAGGAAGAGTTGTGGATCCCTACCTCAGTGGGTTGTATATGTCCAAACAACTGATAATAGGGTAGATCGAGAAGACCCAAAGAGCAGCTTCTTAGTGGAGCTAGATGCCTTCTAGTGGGAAATCAGTGAGCCAAATTTCAGTGACAGAAAAGGAGTTATGATCATTGATAGTGGCAAATTATGGACTCATAAAACATGGAGGGAAAGAATAGGTTTTCAAAATAGGTTCCACAAAAGAAATCATGGAATTCTTCTAGTTCAAGTAGAGAAGTTATAGTAGTGGATAACATGTTATTATTGCAAAAAGATCCAAGTGGACAAGGTTCTTCCAGGAACACCTTCCTTGCCGAGAGGGTGTGTTGAAAATATTGGCAAGAAAAGGGTTCCTTCATTTGTGTCTTTATCATATGATCCAAAAAAATGTCCTTCTTCTGCATGACTCTAGTTCCTAAGAAATAGGAGATTCGCTATAAATGAGCATGATTTCCAATAATTTCGGAATCAGTCCCTAAAACTTAGGACAAGTGAGGATGGAGTTATCTGATGTGTTGAAATTGAAACTCGAGTTCTTGATTTTTAAGTGTGAGTTGATTGAGGAAAAATATAAGTGATTAAGTTTCAAGCAGTTGACTTGAAATAGAATGAGCTGCATTGGAAATTTACTCATGCTAACTCAATTAATCACAAAATCATTCCTTAATTAGAAAATTCACTAATTTTAACCATTCAAATTGTCTTTGAAAGGAGGAACAATGGAACAATTTTAATCATTGTTTTGGTGAGTACGAGTTGATGAGACTAAGGAAAAGGAAGTAGAAGTTTGTGTGTGGAGCTTGTGAAAGAAGAGTGTGCAAGAGAAACTTGTGATCAGGTTGGTAGAGGGAAGAAGAGATCAACAGTCTTACGCTTCTTTTAAGATTAGAACAAACATGAAAGGAAAGTGTGCCTTTTAAATTGAAACAATAGAATTTTGTAAGAGATCAATTTCTTAGTGTTTCTATGAATGAAATTCTCATCAAGCAGAGGGTTTTTAGAGTTGGGTTCCCTATTAAAAAAATTGTCTTGAATTGTGTGACTATATTTTATTTATGTTCATAATTTTGTTGCAAAATGAGTAGATAGTATTTTTGTTTGTATGAAAATAAAGTGGTTTTTCATATTGTTCTTGTGAGAAGATCATAATTTCGTGGAAATTATACATATCCCACACCAACTAAACTATGTTATATATATATATATAGTTGTTTATTTATATTGTTGCATTTTTCATAAGCTTTTCGTCAATCTTGGTATTTCACATTATATTTAAGCATGATGAATCATAGGCTCGAGATAAAAGATCCTTATTAGTTTGTCACTTGGAATTGGTTTTTTACATGGTCTCCATTCGATGAATATGTGGTGCTGACATATTTGAGATACCACTTCTCATATGCCTCTTTCTTATTGTTTTTTATGTGATGTAGTTATACAATTTTCATTCAAGGGATTTCCATAGGTCATAGATTTTTGTAACATTGTAATATTACTACATATCACCTAGTGGGTACTATGTCTTTCATGGTTTAGGGACACTTTTTTGTCCATATTATTTCATAGGACTGAGTTAGAGAAAGGTACTACATAGGATTCCATGTGACCTAGTCCTTCATAAGGCTTAATGTTGTTGTGGTGAATGTGGCAAAATAGCTCTTTATATCATGTAGCCTACCCAAAAGTAGTCGATTATAGCAAACTAGTCCTTTCATTTGATGTGATATTTCATGTCTCTATTAACCATATACGTTGATAACCCTTTCCCAACATCATCCCATCTCCATTTTTCCTGATAATTCTGTTTCTTTATTTTTGATATCATTTTCCCCATCTCCATTTCCATCCATATACAACAATGTTCCATTATTAATGCTTACTCTTCAAACATTACCTTCATATTTCAATACCTCAAGCAATCCACTTTTTGTTGGAAAATAACCAACCTAAAGTGTGTGGAGAGATGTTAATGTGACATTATGTAGCCTATCTATGTTACATAAAGTTATAACATTAGTGGCTAGTGAATTACACTTTTCTGGATGTTAGATTTTCTTGTATCATTTTTTTCCATTTTTGATGCTAAAGATTGTCTCATTATAATTTGTTGATTATATTATTTTTTATGAGGCTATATATCAAAATATCATGTTCATAGCTAGCAACTCCAGATTTGATGACTTCTTGCTTTTCGAGTGAGAACAATCAAAAAATATTTGATGTCACCTTTGCAATGCCAAACTTTCAATTTTCTGTGAAGTATGCATGGATGTTCAAATTTCAAGACTTTGTAATCAATTTTTAATCAACATGGAATCACATTGATCTTGATGATTATCCTTATTTATTTATTTTTATGTATTGTGTGATATCCACATGAATTTGAAAATCTTATTTCCAAGTATTTTATTTTGAGGGGACTAGAAAAACATGATTATTAATAGACATATTAATTGAATAACAAAGCATGTTATGTTCTTCATGAAAGTGATGTTGGACACTAATATTAACAATGTGGGTGTTATATTGACTTTTTTTCTACCTACATTTTGTGATAATGCAATAATTTGTTCGTAGAATTACAAAAGGAAATGATAATATTATGATTTATAGGTTGGATACATAAAGTTTTGTAAATATTCATAGAGTGGTTATTATCCACATAACTTTCATGCCATACTTGTTAAGGAGAACTTAAGGATAGAGATTTGTCCTATAAACTAATTTCTCATTATATTTCATATTTTGTTGAAGAGAAGCATGAACATTTTGTTAAATAATACATTTTGGCTTAACATATGGAAGCTCAGAATCACTATAAATTTCAAGCATCCATCTCATTCTTCTATGGAGATAGGGATTTTCAAATTGAAAAGAGAAAATGAAATATATTTTTAAGAGAAAATGAAATAATGTTCATGTCATTTTTTTAACTTAAATTTGGATAGGAATTAATTATATCACCATTTCTTAAGTTAGAAAGTTCTTAATAGAAAGTAATGATTCCAATGTT